>JALJCO010007886.1:0-20000 GCA_023101725.1 Atherinomorus stipes
GAGGATAGAAGGAGAGATAACTGATAGAAGGAGAGAGAGAATAGAAGGAGAGATAACTGATAGAAGAAGAGAGAGGATAGAAGGAGAGAGCTGATAGAAGAGAGAGAGGATAGAAGGAGAGATAACTGATAGAAGGAGAGAGAGAATAGAAGGAGGGAGAACTGATAGAAGAAGAGAGAGAGGATAGAAGGAGAGAGCTGATAGAAGGGAGAGAGGATAGAAGGAGAGATAACTGATAGGGAAGAGATGATAGAAGGAGAGATAACTGATAGAAGGAGAGAGAGGATAGAAGGAGAGAGAACTGATAGAAGAAGAGAGAGAGGGGTAGAAGGAGAGATAACTGATAGAAGGAGAGAGAGGATAGAAGGAGAGGGTGATAGAAGGAGGGGGGAGGATAGAAGGAAGAAGATATTAGAAGAAGAGAGGATAGAAGGAAGAGAGCTGATAGAAGGAGGGAGAGAGGATAGGAGGAGAGAGACTGATAGAAGAAGAGAGAGAGGATAGGAGGGAAGGAGAGAGCTGATAGAAGGAGAGAGAGGATAGAAGGAGAGAGCTGATAGAAGAGAGGATAGAAGGAGAGATAACTGATAGAAGGGAGAGAGGATAGAAGGAGAGAGAGCTGATAGAAGAAAGAGAGAGGATAGAAGGAGAGAGTGATTGATAGAAGAGAGAGAGGATAGAAGGAGAGATAACTGATAGAAGGAGAGAGAAGGATAGAAGGAGAGAGAGCTGATAGAGGAGAGAGAGGATAGAAGGAGAGATGACTGATAGAAGGAGAGAGAGGATAGAAGGAGAGAGAGCTGATAGAAGAAGAGAGAGGATAGAAGGAGAGAGGTGATAGAAGAAGAGAGAGGATAGAAGGAGAGATAACTGATAGGAAGAGAGGATAGAAGGAGAGAGAGAGTGATAGAAGGGGAGAGAAGAGAGAGGATAGAAGGAGAGAGCTGATAGGAAGAGAGAGGATAGAAGGAGAGAGAACTGATAGGGGGGAGGGGGGAGAGAGGATAGGAGGAGAGAGAAGAGAGGAGAGGATAGAAGGGAGAGGGGGGATAGAAGGAGAGAGGATAGAAGGAGGGAGAGAGCTGATGGAAGAAGAGAGAGGATGGAGAGAGACTGATAGAAGGAAGAGAGGATGGAAGGAGAGAGAACTGATAGGAGAAGAGAGAGGATAGAAGGAGAGATAACTGATAGAAGGAGAGAGAGGATAGAAGGAGAGAGAGGATAGAAGGAGAGAGAACTGATAGAAGGAGAGAGAGAGATAGAAGGAGAGAGAACTGATAGAAGGAGAGAGAGCTGATAGAAGGAGAGAGAGACTGATAGAAGGAGAGAGAGGATAGAAGGAGAGAGAGAGATAGAAGGAGAGAGAACTGATAGAAGAAGAGAGAGGATAGAAGGAGAGAGAGATGATAGAAGGAGAGAGAACTGATAGAAGGAGAGAGAGGATAAGAAGGAGAGAGAGCTGATAGAAGGAAGAGAGAGCTGATAGAAGGAGAGAGAACTGATAGAAGGAGAGAGAGACTGATAGAAGGAGAGAGAACTGATAGAAGGAGAGAGAGGATAGAAGGAGAGAGAACTGATAGAAGGAGAGAGAGGATAGAAGGAGAGAGAACTGATAGAAGGAGAGAGAGGATAGAAGGAGAGAGAGGATAGAAGGAGAGAGAGGATAGAAGGAGAGAGAGTGATAGAAGGAGAGAGAGATGATAGAAGGAGAGAGATGATAGAAGAAGAGAGGGAGAGGGAGAGGGGAGGAGGGGGAGGAGAGAGAGGTGAAGGAGAGGATAGAAGGGAGAGAGGAGAGAAGGAGGGGATAGAGGAGAGGGAGGAAGAAGAGAGGGATAGAGGAAGGAGAGAGATGATAGAAGGAGAGAGAGATGATAGAAGGAGAGAGAACTGATAGAAGGAGAGAGAGGATAGAAGGAGAGAGTAGATAGAAGGAGAGAGAAGGATAGAAGGAGAGAGAGGATAGAAGGAGAGAGAACTGATAGAAGGAGAGAGATGATAAGAAGGAGAGAGATATATAGAAGGAGAGAGAACTGATAGAAGGAGAGAGAGATGATAGAAGGAGAGAGAGGATAGAAGGAAGAGAGAGGATAGAAGGAGAGAGAGGATAGAAGGAGAGAGAGACTGATAGAAGGAGAGAGAGATGATAGAAGGAGAGAGATTATAGAAGGAGAGAGAACTGATAGAAGGAGAGAGAACTGATAGAAGAAGAGAGAGGATAGAAGGAGAGAGAGGATAGAAGGAGGGAGAGAGAGAGGATAGAAGGAGAGAGAATGATAGAAGGAGAGAGAGATGATAGAAGGAGAGAGAACTGATAGAAGGAGAGAGAGTGATAGAAGGAGAGAGAGGAGAAGGAGAGAGAGGGATAGAAGGGAGAGAGGAGAGAAGGAGAGAATGATAGAAGGGAGGGGATAGAAGGGGGGGAGAGGGGGGAAGGAGAGAGGATAGAAGGAGAGAGAACTGATAGAAGGAGAGAGATGATAGAAGGAGAGAGATGATAGAAGGAGAGAGAACTGATAGAAGAAGAGAGAGCTGATAGAAGGAGAAAGAGATGATAGAAGGAGAGAGAAACTGATAGAAGAAGAGAGAGGATAGAAGGAGAGAGAGCTGATAGAAGGAGAGAGAACTGATAGAAGGAGAGAGAGATGATAGAAGGAGAGAGAACTGATAGAAGAAGAGAGAGAGGATAGAAGGAGAGAGAGGATAGAAGGAGAGAGCTGATAGAAGAAGAGAGAGCTTATAGGAAGGAGAGAGAGATGATAGAAGGAGAGAGAACTGATAGAAGGAAGAGAGAGAGAGGAGAGAGGAGAGAGAGGATAGAAGGAGAGCTGATAGAAGAAGAGAGAGCTGATAGAAGGAGAGAGAGGATAGAAGGAGAGAGAACTGATAGAAGGAGAGAGAACTGATAGAAGAAGAGAGAGCTGATAGAAAGGAGAGAGAGATGATAGAAGGAGAGAGAGGATAGAAGGAGAGAGAACTGATAGAAGAAGAGAGAACTGATAGAAGGAGAGAGAGATGATAGAAGGAGAGAGAGCTGATAGAAGGAGAGAGCTGATAGAAGGAGAGAGAACTGATAGAAGAAGAGAGAACTGATAGAAGGAGAGAGAGATGATAGAAGGAGAGAGCTGATAGAAGGAGAGAGAGCTGATAGAAGGAGAGAGAACTGATAGAAGGAGAGAGAGATGATAGAAGGAGAGAGCTGATAGAAGGAGAGAGCTGATAGAAGACTTTGACTTTAACCACACATTTGTTTTCCATCCATTACAGCAACCTTATATGGTCAAAAACACCATACGGAAAATAAATTCAGAACAAATAAATAAATAAATGGCATTTCACTCTAAAAACAGAAAGCAAAACACCCTCAGAAATCCATAACCAACCCCCTTCCCTCACTTCGCATAAAGCTCTCCCCACAGTCCACACAGCTTCAACCTCCTGTAACCCCCACCAGCAAACTGTACAGAAACTCCACTCTGAGGCGCCTTCAGTAGCTGTTGCAGCATAAGGACAGGATCTGTACATCCTGATCCCGCTCTCCGATTGGTCCTCGTGAGCCAGACAGCCATCTTAGCCTGGCCCAATGTGAAATTAGCCAGTGCTATAGCACGGTGCCGACCACGAGAAAAACCGGGTCCAAACACAAACAGCTCCCTGGTAAAGTCCAGATCCAGCCTTTGAAGTCGACGACCCAGGAAGGTGAAGAGGGGGGGGGGGGGCAGGCGAGAACAGGACAGCCACAGATGCTCCAGGGTCTCCTCATCGGGACAGAAGGGGCACTGACTATCTGTGCTCGGGACAAAGGGGGCCACATGTCTGTTCGTGGCCACGGCCCCATGCACCACCCTCCACTGGAGGTCTGCACACCGTTTCTCAATGGGGGGTTGGTACAGGGACCTCCAGCTGCCCCCAGGGGCCAACCCCGGCACCCACACACGGGCCCACCTGGACCCCCCTGTGGCAATCAGCTCGGCTCTGTGGCGGACTTTTAGGGCTGTGAGGTAAAGGTCTCTCTTTGCTGCAGTAGCCATGTCCGACAGGACGGGGAAAGATGGAAAAGCTTCACCTGTGTGCTGCTGGTCTCCTGCAGCCCGCACGGATAGTGACGGGAAAGGCAGAGGGGGGGCCGGTGGATTAAGTCCAAACCTCCCCAGGACTTCTCTGAAGTGGGACGGGAGTCCTCTCTGCACCTCCTGCAGCAGCTGCTCCATGACCCGCTGGGACCTGATCCCAGTCTCCTGGCTCAACTGGGCCGCGGTCTTCCACCCTCCGTCTGCTCTCAAATGGCCCAGCATGGTCACCCCCCCCCCCCTGGGAGGACTCGAGCAAACTGCTCCGAACTGCCGGGTTGAAGAAGAGAGGCCCCTCCCCTGCAAGGCCATACGGTTCCTCTCGAGAGAACGACAGCACAGAGCTCCAGGCCTTTAGCACAGACTGATAGAAAACTGTTGTCCCTGACAGCTCCACCTCACTCAGGTCCATCAGGAACAGCTGTTTATGGTAGTCCAACCCCCCCACACCACGAAGCAGGACATTTGCCACCTCTGTCCATAGCTTCTGTGGACCATAGAGCAAGCGCTGCACAGTCTGCAGCCGAAGCGCCACCACTCGGCTGGCCAGATCCACCAGCCCCTGTCCTCCTTCGTCCACAGGTAGACTCAAAACTGCCGCCTTCAACCAGTGGAAGCCCCCCCAAAAAAAGTCCACCAATTTCCTCTGTATATTCACCACCACAGAAGCCGGAGTCTGCAGAACAGTGAAGCGATGCCACAGGCAGGAGGCAGCCAGACAGTTGACCACCAGGGCCCTGCCCCTATAAGACAGCTGGGGCCGGACCCAAGTCCAACGAGACAATCGGGCACTCACCTTTTCCACAAGCCCCTCCCAGTTCTTAGACTGGAACTGGTCACTTCCCAGAAAAACGCCCAGGTATTGGAAACCGTCACTGCTCCACTGCAGCCCTGCTGGAAGAGTGGGCCTCGCCTGATGGACCCACCGACCGAGGAGGAAGCCTTCACACTTGGTCCAGTTCACCCGTGCAGAAGAGGCCCGCTCATAGAGGGACATCTTCTGTTCCAGGGTCTCCAGATCCTCCTGTCCTGATATGCACACTGTGATGTCATCCGCATACGCTGAAAGGTGAAGAGGCTGGGAGACCTGCTCCACAGTGAGGCCCCTCAGCCCCCTTCTGAGCTGGTGGAGAAGAGGTTCAATGGCCAACACATAAAGCAGTCCAGACAAGGGGCAGCCCTGTCTGATCCCCCCTCTGCACAGTCACTGGTCGGCTCAGTCCTCCCCCACTCGAAGGAGAACCGTGGCTCCTGCATAGAGGGCTCCGATCCATGCAGTGAATACCTTCGGGAAACCAAACGCCCTCATGGAATGAAAGAGGTAATGGTGGTCCACTCTATCAAAAGCCTTTTCTTGGTCTAGTGATAGAAGTCCGATATCCAGTCCCCGGAGTTTAACCACGCCAATAATGTCCCGAATGAGGAAAAGGCTGTCCATGATGGTCCGGCCAGGAATTGAGCAGGTCTGGGAGTGATGGATTAGTGAGTCTACATTATCCTTCAGCCTGTTGGCAAGTACTTTTGCAACTATTTTGTAGTCCGCACACAGAAGGGAAACCGGCCTCCAATTCTTGAAAGAAGTTAAATCCCCCTTCTTCGGTAGGAGGGCTAACACTGCCCTGGTGCAGCTGCCAGGCAGCCGCCCCACCTGCAATGCCACGGTGAAAACCCTATGAACATCAGACCCTAACACAGTCCAAAAGGCCTTGTAAAAGTCCGGAGGAAGTCCATCTATCCCAGGGGCCCGCCCCTGCTAAGCTGTTGTACTGCTGTAGTCATCTCCTCTAGAGTAATAGGAGAGTCCAACACTGCTGCTTCAGACTCCTCTAGTTCAGGTAGGCCTTCCACCATCCGTCTCTGACTGTCCACATCACATTCATCTGCCCTGAATAGTTCAGTATAGAAGTCTATGGCCTCCTGTCTCATCAGGGTGGGGTCAGCCGTCATCTCCCCGTTAGCCAGTCTCAGATGCCACAGGTCAGTGTTAGTCTTAGTCCCCCGCTCTAAGTTGAAAAAATATCGTGTTGGTGCATCTATGTCTGTAATGGCAATCATCCTCGTCCTCACCAGCGCCCTTTTGGCTTTTTCATTCATAAATCTCCTCAGCGCCCCTTCTTTCTCTGACCAACTATCCCTACTCTCTGTACCCCTGATAACACCATCTTCCAAACTGGCCACTTCCCCTCTCTAACTGCTCTATATACCCCCTCTCGTCATCGTGAGTGTATGTAGTATACTGCTGAACGAAAAGCTTAATTTGGCTCTTACCCACCTCCCACCATTGTAAAATGCTGTCAAAGTCCCCTTCCCTGAGTCTCCACTGTTCCCAAAAGTCCCCAAGAGCCTTAATAAACCCCTTATCCTGTAACAGCCTTACATTAAGGCGCCAGTAGGGGCAACGAGGTGCATGTCCTGGGATACAATAATCTGATAACACCAGATGGTGGTCTGAAAACCCAATAGGGGATGATATTAGCTCCTTTTAGTTTGTTGTGGTGCGTTTGGTTGATATAGAGCCTGTCCAAACGCGCTGCGCTCACGCCACCAGCACTAGGACAAACCCATGAGTACTGGCGGGCTGCAGGGTGACACTGTCTCCACACGTCAATAAGGTCATTCTCCTTCAATATACTATCTAGTAGCAAAGCTACTCTTGTGTCGGGTTCTACATTAGTTCTGTCCAAAGAGTGGGTCGTACAGTTCCAGTCTCCACCTACCACTATCACAGAGTTACTGTTATAGTGTTTGAGCTGCCTACTCAGAGCCTGTAGGAGTCCTGCCCTGAGTACAGGTGAATTATGTGCATATATGTTTATAAAAACAAACTGTGTGTCCCTAATTGTGCCCTCCACCACCTGCAGTCGACCCCCCTCCACCTCCAGGTGAGTAGTAACGGCTAAATCAAGCCGTTCTGAGACCATAATGGCCACTCCTGCACTAACATTAGAGCCATGGCTCATAAACACTGGCCCTGGCCACGCCCTCCTCCAGGCCACGCCCCCTTCAGGCCACGCCCTCCTCCAGGCCACGCCCCCCTTCAGGCCGCCTCATTGTCTGCAGTACTGTGTGTCTCCTGTAGGAGCAACACATCAATGTGTTTAAGTTTCATTAATTCAGCTACAGCTGCCTGCCTTTCTTCATTCCTCCCTCCATTTATGTTAAGTGTAGCTACTCTAAGGCTCCCCATAGGCAAAAAGGAAAGAATTGAACACAAAACAATAAAAAAAAACATAAATGAAAAGACCACCACCACTGTACATCAGCCGTTACACAGGTTGAGAGCCCCCCTTGTCCTCTCTTTCTTTATTCAGCCGACTCACCAACTTAGACAATCTGTATCGCTTCTTCTGGCTTAACTGATCCACCCCCACCTGTCTCTTAATTTTCCTCACTGATTTAATAAAAGCATCCACATCTGGAAAGAAATCCTGCACTTCAACCGTTTTCCTTCCATAAGTGGCATCCAGAAAATCATTTATGGCTTTAACTGAGTAGGTAGGGGGTTCATCTAGCCCCGCCTCCTGGGAGAGGTCTGACAGTTGTGACAACGTGTCATCCACGTCTCCCTCATCCTCACAACGCGCACTCCCCTCCCCCCCAACTTCAGCCCCCCACTCCGCTCTCGGCGATGGAGGCGGTTTCTCCCCGTGTGTGATCCAACACCTGCCGCTCGCTCTCCGTCTCTGGATTCACCTTTACCTGTGCCCTTTCTGACGTTTGCGTCGCGGGTGGAGGCCCTGCAGCTTTGGCTGGCCCTGGGGGGGGGTCTCCCGCTCCGTCGTTTGTATCTCATCGGTCCCCACACCTGCTGCCTCCTGCTGCCCACCTCCTGCTCAGGCTCCGCGGCGTGAGGTTTTCTGTGGGGGCAGAACGCGCGCTTGTGCCCCAAATCTCCGCACTCAAAACACCTCATATTGCCTGAACTCACGTACAGCGTGTAATGCCTGTTGTCATGCTTCACAGCAAAAGACAGCTCCAGCTCACCGGGGGGGGGGGTGTCATTCAGGTACATGAAGCACTGCCGCCTCAGCGACTGCACGTGCTGCAATCTAGAGTCTTTACAGCCGAGACGTACAGGTCCAAGGCCGCCCGCTAACTTACCGAACCGAACCAACTCTTTCTCTATGCTCTCGTTAGGGACAAACAGAGGGGACACCGTCACTCTGACAGACGGGACAAACAGAGGGGACACCGTCACTCTGACAGACGGGACAAACAGAGGGGACACCGTCACTCTGACAGACGGGACAAACAGAGGGGACACCGTCACTCTGACAGACGGGACAAACAGAGGGGACACCGTCACTCTGACAGACGGGACAAACAGAGGGGACACCGTCACTCTGACAGACGGGACAAACAGAGGGGACACCGTCACTCTGACAGACGGGGACACCGTCACTCTGACAGACGGGACAAACAGAGGGGACACCGTCACTCTGACAGACGGGACAAGCAGAGGGGACACCGTCACTCTGACAGACGGGACAAGCAGAGGGGACACCGTCACTCTGACAGACGGGACAAACAGAGGGGACACCGTCACTCTGACAGACGGGACAAGCAGAGGGGACACCGTCACTCTGACAGACGGACAGGCAGAGGGGACACAGAGGACACCGTCACTCTGACAGACGGTACAAACAGAGGGGACACCGTCACTCTGACAGACGGGACAAACAGAGGGGACACCGTCACTCTGACAGACGGGACAAACAGAGGGGACACCGTCACTCTGACAGACGGGACAAACAGAGGGGACACCGTCACTCTGACAGACGGGACAAACAGAGGGGACACCGTCACTCTGACAGACGGGACAAACAGAGGGGACACCGTCACTCTGACAGACGGGACAAACAGAGGGGACACCGTCACTCTGACAGACGGGACAAACAGAGGGGACACCGTCACTCTGACAGACGGGACACCGTCACTCTGACAGACGGGACAAACAGAGGGGACACCGTCACTCTGACAGACGGGACAAACAGAGGGACACCGTCACTCTGACAGACGGGACAAACAGAGGGGACACCGTCACTCTGACAGACGGGACAAGCAGAGGGGACACCGTCACTCTGACAGACGGGACAAACAGAGGGGACACCGTCACTCTGACAGACGGGACAAACAGAGGGGACACCGTCACTCTGACAGACGGTACAAACAGAGGGGACACCGTCACTCTGACAGACGGGACAAACAGAGGGGACACCGTCACTCTGACAGACGGGACAAACAGAGGGGACACCGTCACTCTGACAGACGGGACAAACAGAGGGGACACCGTCACTCTGACAGACGGGACAAACAGAGGGGACACCGTCACTCTGACAGACGGGACACCGTCACTCTGACAGACGGGACAAACAGAGGGGACACCGTCACTCTGACAGACGGGACAAGCAGAGGGGACACCGTCACTCTGACAGACGGGACAAGCAGAGGGGACACCGTCACTCTGACAGACGGGACAAACAGAGGGGACACCGTCACTCTGACAGACGGGACAAGCAGAGGGGACACCGTCACTCTGACAGACGGGACAAGCAGAGGGGACACCGTCACTCTGACAGACGGTACAAACAGAGGGGACACCGTCACTCTGACAGACGGGACAAACAGAGGGGACACCGTCACTCTGACAGACGGGACAAACAGAGGGGACACCGTCACTCTGACAGACGGGACAAACAGAGGGGACACCGTCACTCTGACAGACGGGACAAACAGAGGGGACACCGTCACTCTGACAGACGGGACAAACAGAGGGGACACCGTCACTCTGACAGACGGGACAAACAGAGGGGACACCGTCACTCTGACAGACGGGACAAACAGAGGGGACACCGTCACTCTGACAGACGGGACACCGTCACTCTGACAGACGGGACAAACAGAGGGGACACCGTCACTCTGACAGACGGGACAAACAGAGGGACACCGTCACTCTGACAGACGGGACAAACAGAGGGGACACCGTCACTCTGACAGACGGGACAAGCAGAGGGGACACCGTCACTCTGACAGACGGGACAAACAGAGGGGACACCGTCACTCTGACAGACGGGACAAACAGAGGGGACACCGTCACTCTGACAGACGGTACAAACAGAGGGGACACCGTCACTCTGACAGACGGGACAAACAGAGGGGACACCGTCACTCTGACAGACGGGACAAACAGAGGGGACACCGTCACTCTGACAGACGGTACAAACAAAGGGGACACCGTCACTCTGACAGACGGGACACCGTCACTCTGACAGACGGGACAAACAGAGGGGACACCGTCACTCTGACAGACGGGACACCGTCACTCTGACAGACGGGACAAACAGAGGGGACACCGTCACTCTGACAGACGGGACAAACAGAGGGGACACCGTCACTCTGACAGACGGGACAAACAGAGGGGACACCGTCACTCTGACAGACGGGACACCGTCACTCTGACAGACGGGACAAACAGAGGGGACACCGTCACTCTGACAGACGGGACAAGCAGAGGGGACACCGTCACTCTGACAGACGGGACAAACAGAGGGGACACCGTCACTCTGACAGACGGGACAAACAGAGGGGACACCGTCACTCTGACAGACGGGACAAACAGAGGGGACACCGTCACTCTGACAGACGGGACACCGTCACTCTGACAGACGGGACAAACAGAGGGGACACCGTCACTCTGACAGACGGGACAAGCAGAGGGGACACCGTCACTCTGACAGACGGGACAAGCAGAGGGGACACCGTCACTCTGACAGACGGGACAAACAGAGGGGACACCGTCACTCTGACAGACGGGACAAGCAGAGGGGACACCGTCACTCTGACAGACGGGACAAGCAGAGGGGACACCGTCACTCTGACAGACGGTACAAACAGAGGGGACACCGTCACTCTGACAGACGGGACAAACAGAGGGGACACCGTTGACAGACGGGACAAACAGAGGGGACACCGTCACCTGACAGACGGGACAAACAGAGGGGACACCGTCACTCTGACAGACGGGACAAACAGAGGGGACACCGTCACTCTGACAGACGGGACAAACAGAGGGGACACCGTCACTCTGACAGACGGGACAAACAGAGGGGGACACCGTCACTCTGACAGACGGGAAAAGGGACACCGTCACTCTGACAGACGGGACAAACAGAGGGGACACCGTCACTCTGACAGACGGGACAAACAGAGGGGACACCGTCACTCTGACAGACGGGACAAACAGAGGGGACACCGTCACTCTGACAGACGGGACAAACAGAGGGGACACCGTCACTCTGACAAACAGAGGGGACACCGTCACTCTGACAGACGGGACAAACAGAGGGGACACCGTCACTCTGACAGACGGGACAAACAGAGGGGACACCGTCACTCTGACAGACGGGACAAACAGAGGGGACACCGTCACTCTGACAGACGGGACAAACAGAGGGGACACCGTCACTCTGACAGACGGGACAAACAGAGGGGACACCGTCACTCTGAAGGGGACAAACAGAGGGGACACCGTCACTCTGACAGACGGGACAAACAGAGGGGACACCGTCACTCTGACAGGGACAACAGGGGGACACCGTCACTCTGACAGACGGGCAAGCAGAGGGGGACACCGTCACTCTGACAGACGGGACAAACAGAGGGGACACCGTCACTCCCTGACAGACGGGACAAACAGAGGGGGACACCGTCACTCTGACAGACGGGACAAACAGAGGGGACACCGTCACTCTGACAGACGGGACAAACAGAGGGGACACCGTCACTCTGACAGACGGGACAAACAGAGGGGACACCGTCACTCTGACAGACGGGACAAACAGAGGGGACACCGTCACTCTGACAGACGGGACAAACAGAGGGGAAACAGGGGACACCGTCACTCTGACAGACGGGACAAACAGAGGGGACACCGTCACTCTGACAGACGGGACAAACAGAGGGGACACCGTCACTCTGACAGACGGGACAAACAGAGGGGACACCGTCACTCTGACAGACGGGACAAACAGAGGGGACACCGTCACTCTGACAGACGGGACAAACAGAGGGGACACCACCGTCACTCTGACAGACGGGACAAACAGGAGGGGACACCGTCACTCTGACAGACGGGGGACAAACAGAGGGGACACCGTCACTCTGACAGACGGGACAAACAGGAGGGGACACCGTCACTCTGACAGACGGGACAAACAGAGGGGACACCGTCACTCTGACAGACGGGACAAACAGAGGGGGACACCGTCACTCTGACAGACGGGACAAACAGAGGGGACACCGTCACTCTGACAGACGGGACAAACAGAGGGGGACACCGTCACTCTGACAGACGGGACACCGTCACTCTGACAGACGGGACAAACAGAGGGGACACCGTCACTCTGACAGACGGGACAAGCAGAGGGGACACCGTCACTCTGACAGACGGGACAAACAGAGGGGACACCGTCACTCTGACAGACGGGACAAACAGAGGGGACACCGTCACTCTGACAGACGGGACAAACAGAGGGGACACCGTCACTCTGACAGACGGGACACCGTCACTCTGACAGACGGGACAAACAGAGGGGACACCGTCACTCTGACAGACGGGACAAACAGAGGGGACACCGTCACTCTGACAGACGGGACAAACAGAGGGGACACCGTCACTCTGACAGACGGGACATACAGAGGGGACACCGTCACTCTGACAGACGGGACAAACAGAGGGGACACCGTCACTCTGACAGACGGGACACCGTCACTCTGACAGACGGGACAAACAGAGGGGACACCGTCACTCTGACAGACGGGACAAACAGAGGGGACACCGTCACTCTGACAGACGGGACAAACAGAGGGAACACCGTCACTCTGACAGACGGGACAAACAGAGGGGACACCGTCACTCTGACAGACGGGACACCGTCACTCTGACAGACGGTACAAACAGATGGGACACCGTCACTCTGACAGACGGGACAAACAGAGGGGACACCGTCACTCTGACAGACGGGACAAACAGAGGGGACACCGTCACTCTGACAGACGGTACAAACAGAGGGGACACCGTCACTCTGACAGACGGGACAAACAGAGGGGACACCGTCACTCTGACAGACGGGACAAACAGAGGGGACACCGTCACTCTGACAGACGGGACAAACAGAGGGGACACCGTCACTCTGACAGACGGTACAAACAGAGGGGACACCGTCACTCTGACAGACGGGACAAACAGAGGGGACACCGTCACTCTGACAGACGGGACAAACAGAGGGGACACCGTCACTCTGACAGACGGGACAAGCAGAGGGGACACCGTCACTCTGACAGACGGGACAAACAGAGGGGACACCGTCACTCTGACAGACGGGACAAGCAGAGGGGACACCGTCACTCTGACAGAGGGGACAACAAGGAACTCTGACAGACGGGACAAGCAGAGGGGACACCGTCACTCTGACAGACGGGACAAGCAGAGGGGACACCGTCACTCTGACAGACGGGACAAACAGAGGGGACACCGTCACTCTGACAGACGGGACAAGCAGAGGGGACACCGTCACTCTGACAGACGGGACAAGCAGAGGGGACACCGTCACTCTGACAGACGGGACAAACAGAGGGGACACCGTCACTCTGACAGACGGGACAAACAGAGGGGACACCGTCACTCTGACAGACGGTACAAACAGAGGGGACACCGTCACTCTGACAGACGGGACAAACAGAGGGGACACCGTCACTCTGACAGACGGTACAAACAGAGGGGACACCGTCACTCTGACAGACGGGACAAACAGAGGGGACACCGTCACTCTGACAGACGGGACAAACAGAGGGGACACCGTCACAAACTCGTTTTCCAGAACTAGTCCGCTCTCTACGAGGTCGTGAACCAAACGAGCCTCACGTAGAAACACAACCACCGCTCTGTTCATCCGAGAGCCATATAAGATGTTCTCATGACCCACCCGCTCCCCCAGGGCCAGCAAAACGTGCTCTACCACAAACCGTGGATCAACCACTATTCAGATCCCATGTTTTAATGACGGTGGCTGTGCGCTCTCACTAGAGGGAGACGCCATGCTTCCGCCCTTCCGACCCTTCTATCAGTTCTCTCTCCTTCTATCAGCTCTCTCTCCTTCTATCAGCTCTCTCTCCTTCTATCAGTTCTCTCTCCTTCTATCAGCTCTCTCTCCTTCTATCAGTTCTCTCTCCTTCTATCAGTTCTCTCTCTCCTTCTATCAGTTCTCTCTCCTTCTATCAGCTCTCTCTCCTTCTATCAGTTCTCTCTCCTTCTATCAGTTCTCTCTCCTTCTATCAGCTCTCTCTCCTTCTATCAGTTCTCTCTCCTTCTATCAGCTCTCTCTCCTTCTATCAGTTCTCTCTCCTTCTATCAGTTCTCTCTCCTTCTATCAGCTCTCTCTCCTTCTATCAGTTCTCTCCTTCTATCAGCTCTCTCTCCTTCTATCAGTTCTCTCTCCTTCTATCAGCTCTCTCTCCTTCTATCAGTTCTCTCTCCTTCTATCCTCTCTCTCTCCTTCTATCAGTTCTCTCCTTCTATCAGCTCTCTCTCCTTCTATCAGTTCTCTCTCCTTCTATCAGTTCTCTCTCCTTCTATCAGCTCTCTCTCCTTCTATCAGTTGTCTCTCCTTCTATCAGTTCTCTCTCCTTCTATCAGCTCTCTCTCCTTCTATCAGTTCTCTCCTTCTATCAGCTCTCTCTCCTTCTATCAGTTCTCTCTCCTTCTATCAGCTCTCTCTCCTTCTATCAGTTCTCTCTCCTTCTATCAGTTCTCTCCTTCTATCAGCTCTCTCTCCTTCTATCAGTTCTCTCTCCTTCTATCAGCTCTCTCTCCTTCTATCAGTTCTCTCTCCTTCTATCAGTTCTCTCTCCTTCTATCAGCTCTCTCTCCTTCTATCAGTTCTCTCTCTCCTTCTATCAGTTCTCTCTCCTTCTATCCTCTCTCTCCTTCTATCCTCTCTCTCATGTTGCGGTCTGAACGGTGACCTGACGTGTCTGATCTGTGGGACGTCCCTGCAACGCCTACAGACGGAGACGGAGACGGAGGACGAAATCTGCTGCAGCCGAGGACACGTCTCACAGGAAAGACCATCATTCCTCGTACAGTATGAGGACGTTCCTGCGGTTAACTGGACCCTCTTCGGTTCTCTGCATGATGTCATCACGTGTGCTGACTTTTCCCTGATCTCTGACTGACAGGTCTTTGTCAGAAAGTGTGTGATGATGTCACTTCCTGCGTTTGTCAGTTGGGGACTGATTTGATTGGTTGTTGCATGGCAGCAGATCCTACCAGGAAGAGGCGGTAACCATGACGACGGCTGTCACATGACAGGTTGTTGTTTTCCTCTTCTGTCAGGAAGTTTTGCCACCACATGGCGTGACAGCGTGTTCACAGCGCTCAGCGTTGCATGACAAGCCGAGACCACAAACACATCCGTGTGCCTCTAACAGTAACCCACACTCCAGAACCAGATCTGGACCCTCAGGAAGGCTCTTTCTGAGGACCGGTCCAAATGTCCTCACTTTGCTGGTTAAAAGCACAAAATGGTCCTCACAATGTAGCAAGTACAAGATCACGCACACACACACACACAGGTCTGTAGCTGTATCTGAGGACTACAGCCTTCTGTGTCTGAGTATTAATGTAAACATGTAAATGTCTAAACACGTGAATTTGTAAACATGTAAATATGTGAATGTGTAAATATGGTAACGCGTAAATTTGAAAACATGGAAACATAAATATGTAACATTAATGTGTAAATGTGTAAATACATAAATTTGTAAACATGTAAATGTAAATCTGTAAAAATAAACATGTAAATGTGTAAACACGTGAATTTGTAAACATGTAAATATGTGAATGTGTAAATATGGTAACGCGTAAATTTGAAAACATGGAAACAGAAATATGTAAACATTAATGTGTAAACGTGTCAATGTGTAAATGAATGAATGAAATGAAAAATACTTTATTTATTCCAGAAGGGAAATTCAACATTGTAAAAGAGCTCTCTTTTTTTGTTTTTCTTTCTTTTTTGTTTGTTTTTTGTTTATTTGTTTGTTTGTTTTTACAATATAACATTAATATGAAATAACAACATAACAATAATAAGTTAGTCAGTCAGTTTTGTTCTTCAGGGTGATGCTGCTGGCGTCACCCTGAAGAATCCTCCATCATCTTCATCAGCTTGTGGACAGGAGGAAGAATCCTCCATCATCTTCATCAGCTTGTGGACAGGAGGAAGAATCCTCCATCATCTTCATCAGCTTGTGGACAGGAGGAAGAATCCTCCATCATCTTCATCAGCTTGTGGACAGGAGGAAGAATCCTCCATCATCTTCATCAGCTTGTGGACAGGAGGAAGAATCCTCCATCATCTTCATCAGCTTGTGGAGAGGAGGAAGAATCCACCATCATCTTCATCAGCTTGTGCAGCATTCTTTTCTGAGCGATCATCTCCAGCGGCTCCAGAGTTCTCCCCAGCACAGAACCAGCTTTCTTGATCAGCTTGTTTAGTTTCTTCAAGTCTCTGGTTCTGGTCTGTAGTCATTTGGTCCTGGTCCTGGTCCTGGTTCTGGTTCTGGTCTGTAGTCATCTGGTTCAGCTGGTTGTGGTTTTTAGGGACAGGAACAAGACAGGATGTTTTCCACAGCACAGGAACTTTGTTCTGTCTCAGGCTGGTGTTAAAAAGGTGCTGGAGAACCGGACATAGTTGTTCTGAGCAGGTCTGGAGAACCGGACATAGTTGATCTGAGCAGGTCTGGAGAACCGGACATAGTTGTTCTGAGCAGGTCTGGAGAACCGGACATAGTTGTTCTGAGCGGGTCTGGAGAACCGGACATAGTTGTTCTGAGCAGGTCTGGAGAACCGGACATAGTTGTTCTGAGCAGGTCTGGAGAACCGGACATAGTTGTTCTGAGCAGGTCTGGAGAACTCTGGGACTGACACCATCTGGACCTGCAGCCTTGTTCCGGTTCAGTTTCTCCAGTTGTTTCTCGACCTGGTCACAGGAGACAGTCAGGCTGGAGGTGGAGACAGAGGAGGTCTCAGGATGTCCTGATGTGGAGACAGAGGAGGTCTCAGGATGTCCTGATGTGGACACAGAGGAGGTCTCAGGATGTCCTGATGTGGAGACAGAGGAGGTCTCAGGATGTCCTGATGTGGAGACAGAGGAGGTCTCGGGATGTCCTGATGTGGAGACAGAGGAGGTCTCAGGATGTCCTGATGTGGGGGGAGAGGAGGTCTCAGGATGTCCTGATGTGGGGGGAGAGGAGGTCTCAGGATGTCCTGATGTGGAGACAGAGGAGGTCTCAGGATGTCCTGATGTGGGGGGGAGAGGAGGTCTCAGGATGTCCTGATGTGGAGACAGAGGAGGTCTCAGGATGTCCTGATGTGGAGGGAGAGGAGGCTGTGTTCAGGTCCATGACTGAGGTGCAGGGTGACAGAGTGGGGGTGGGACAGGAAAGCTGTGGGCTCATGGAGGGTGTGTGGTGTGTTGGGTTGTCGGCAGGGGGGGAACTGAACCTATTGAAGAACATGTTCAGTTCGTTAGCTCTGTCCAGACCTCCGTCAGTCTGGTCCCCCTTTAACTTGAAGCCAGTGATCTTCTTCATTCCCGACCACACATCCCTCACGTTGTTCTGCTGGAGCTGCTCTCCAACTTCTTCCTGTCGTCCTCCTTCACTTCTTAGTCTGTGTTTTCAGTTGTTTTTGTGTGGTCTTCAGTAACTCCCTGTCTCCATCCCTGAAAGCTTTCTTTTTGATGTTCAGCAGCTTTTTCAGGTCACTGCTGATCCAGGGTTTGTTATTGGGGAAGCACCTCACTGCTCTTGTTGGAACGATGTTGTCCACACAGAAGTTTATGTAATCTGTCACACACTCAGTCATGGTGATGATGTCATCTCCATGAGCTTCACAAAGGACATTCCAGTCTGTGGCCTCAAAGCACCCTCTCAGAGCATCTTCAGCCTCAGTAGACCAGGTTTTAATCGTCCTCCTAATGACTGGTTGCTGCTGAACGATGGGCTTGTAGGTGGAGGTGAGAAGAACCAGATTATGATCTGATCTTCCTAAAGGAGGCAGGGCAGAGGAGCTGTATGCATTCATAGTGTTTGCATAAAACAAGTCCAACATCTTATTTTCTCTGGTGGAGCAGCTGACAAACTGCTGGAAAGTTGGCAACGTAGCAGAGAGGGAGACGTTGTTGAAGTCTCCAGAGATCGCCATGAATGAGTTTGGATGCTGTGTTTGTAGTTTAGCCACGACGGAGCTGATGACATCACAGGCTGTCTCTGGTGCGGTACCTGGTATTATATAAACCGCTACCAGAATAACACAGGCAAACTCTCTGGTAAATAATATGGACGGAAACTCACAGCTAACAGTTCAATGTCTCTTGTGCAGATCTTCTCCTTGACAGTGACGTGTCCTGGATGGCACCAACGCTGACTGACCAGCACTGCAGTTCCGCCTCCCTTCCGCTTCCCGCTGAGCTGTTTATTTCGGTCTGCACGGACCGTCTTGAAGCCGTGTACAGACGCATTACAGTCCGGGATGTGTTCATGCAGCCAAGTCTCGGTGAAACACATGATACTGCATTCTCTGTACTCTTTCTGAGACCTTGTTAGCCTCCGAGCTCGTCCATCTTGTTAGCTAGCGATCTCACGTTACCCATCACAACAGTTGGAAGAAACGGTTTAAATCTCCACCGTTTTTCTCTCTGCCTTACCCCTGCCCTGCATCCTCTTGTCTTTCTCCTTAACTCCACTGGGATTTGACGTGTTATTTTGCTGAAAATCTTGATTTGGGAGAGTTTTAACAGTTGATCACGGTGGTAAACAATTTTTTCAGTTGCTATGGATACACATCATAACAAGTAGTGAAAAAGCCAAATATATTAGGAAAAAATCTCCTGAATTGCACACCGTTCAAACCAGCATAAAAAATACTCTAAGAAAAACCTAATCTGACATTAATGTCAATGAAAAAAGACAAATATATTTGAAAAAAACCACAAAAGTTTAGGGAGAGCTATTACAAACTGCAGCTACCTAGCAGCACATTCCAGAACGCATTTTAAATTTGTAAACATGTAAACTGTAATTGTGAATGTGTAAACATAAACATGTATACATGTTAACTTGTAAACATATAACATGTAAATGTAAACATGTAAATGTGTATGTGTAAACATAAAAGCATGTAAACGTGTAAAAACATAAATAGGTGAACATGTAAACATGTACATGTTTAAACGTAACTGATTAAACACGTACATTTGTAAACATGTAAACATGTAACTGTGTATCTGTAAACATATAATAATGTAAACATGTAACACGTAAACGTGTAAACATGTAAGTGCATGTAAACATGTAAGCACGTGTAAACATGTAAACACGTAAGCGCATGTAAACATGTAAGCACGTGTGAACACGTAAACATGTAAGCACGTGTAAACATGTAAGCACGTGTAAACATGTAAACATGTAAGCACGTGTAAACATGTTAGCACGTGTAAACATGTAAGCACGTGTAAACATGTAAGCACGTGTAAACATGTAAGCACGTGTAAACATGTAAGCACGTGTGAACATGTAAACATGTAAGCACGTGTAAACATGTAAGCACGTGTAAACATGTAAGCACGTGTAAACATGTAAGCACATGTAAACATGTAAACATGTAAGCACATGTAAACATGTAAGCACGTGTAAACATGTAAACATGTAAGCACGTGTGAACATGTAAGCACGTGTAAACATGTAAACATGTAAACATGTAAGCGCATGTAAACATGTAAGCATGTGTAAACATGTAAGCACGTGTAAACATGTAAGCGCATGTAAACATGTAAGCACGTGTAAACATGTAAACATGTAAGCGCATGT
>JALJCO010007886.1:22500-61146 GCA_023101725.1 Atherinomorus stipes
GGGCTGGTTGTTTACCGCTCAGTAAATAAAAACATGTTGTTGTTGATGAGCAGCAGGTCAGTGTCAGCTTTATTTCTAGACCAGATTTAAACAGCCCACCAAAGTGCTGCACATGGAGACACGGTCACAATCCAACAATGTCAAATAAAGTCCTGAAGAAGACACAACCATAAACATCAATTACAAACAGAGACTGAAACTCCGGAGGACAAACGGGAGCCCGTGCTCGGCCGTTTCTGAAAGCTTGTCACTGGTACATCCAGTACAAACATGCAAAGTTGGTGGTGGAGCTGCCACTGCTCGTGTGCAGACTGAACTCTGGCTCCGCCCCCAGCAGCTGATGTAATGTCTGCGTAGCTGCTTCCTGACTCGCCGCTGTGTGGTTTAACGGACAAAAAGTGAGACGAGCAGCAGACGCTGCAGAGACGGAGGACACGCGAGGACACCAGAAGACGTCTGACGGTGAGTCTGTCTCCACATGCATGAATGTGGGACCCTGGTGGTCTTCTGGTCCTGGTCTGAGCCGGAACCGGGTTGCCCCTGGGAGTCCACAGGTGTTGGGAAGCTGAGATTTCTGAAATGTGGACCATCCGGGCCACCGTCAGGACCGTGGAGCCAGGAAAGACTCGTTTCAGACCAGATGTAGATCCGGCAGCAGATGATGCTGGATCAGAGACCTGTTACATCAGCACGGGTCCCGGAAACCTGGTCCCAGAAACCTGGTCCCAGCAAACCTGGTCCCGGAAACCTGGTCCCATTAAACCTGGTCCCAGCAAACCTGGGCCCAGAAACCTGGTCCAGCAAACCTGGTCCTGCAAACCTGGTCCCGGAAACCTGGTCCCATTAAACCTGGTCCCAGCAAACCTGGGCCCAGAAACCTGGTCCCGGAAACCTGGTCCAGCAAACCTGGTCCAGCAAACCTGGTCCCGGAAACCTGGTCCAGCAAACCTGGTCCCAGCAAACCTGGTCCCATTAAACCTGGTCCCAGCAAACCTGGGCCCGGAAACCTGGGCCCAGAAACCTGGTCCCGGAAACCTGGTCCAGCAAACCTGGTCCCGGAAACCTGGTCCAGCAAACCTGGTCCCATTAAACCTGGTCCCAGCAAACCTGGTCCTGCAAACCTGGTCCCGGAAACCTGGGCCCGGAAACCTGGTCCCGTAAAACTGGTCCCAGCAAACCTGGGCCCGGAAACCTGGTCCCGGAAACCTGGTCCAGCAAACCTGGGCCCGGAAACCTGGTCCCGTAAAACTGGTCCCAGCAAACCTGGTCCTGCAAACCTGGGCCCGGAAACCTGGGCCCGGAAACCTGGTCCCGTAAAACTGGTCCCAGCAAACCTGGGCCCGGAAACCTGGTCCCAGAAAACTGGGCCCGGAAACCTGGTCCCGGAAACCTGGTCCCGTAAAACTGGTCCCGGAGACCTGGGCCCGGAAACCTGGTCCCGTAAAACTGGTCCCAGCAAACCTGGGCCCGGAAACCTGGTCCCGGAAAACTGGGCCCGGAAACCTGGTCCAGCAAACCTGGTCCCGTAAAACTGGTCCAGCAAACCTGGTCCTGTAAACCTGATCCCGTAAACCTGGTCCAGCAAACCTGGTCCCGTAAAACTGGTCCAGCAAACCTGGTCCTGTAAACCTGATCCCGTAAACCTGGTCCTGTAAACCTGGTCCCGTAAACCTGGTCCTGCAAACCTGGTCCCGTAAGATAGTTGCTCCACAAAATGTCTTCATGTATATAAGGCTTTGGGAAAAAACTGCTGGATTTAAGGGTTATGAACACTTATGCAGGTTTAGGCAAGATTAGGTTGGACAGGTGGGGTGGTGGTGGGGGTTATGCAGGTTAAGGCAGAGTTATGTAGGTTTAGGCATGGTTGGGTAGGGTGGGTGGGGTTATGCAGGTTAAGGCAGAGTTATGTAGGTTTAGGCATGGTTGGGTAGGGTGGGTGGGGTTATGCAGGTTAAGGCAGAGTTATGCAGGTTTAGGCATGGTTGGGTAGGGTGGGTGGGGTTATGCAGGTTAAGGCAGAGTTATGTAGGTTTAGGCATGGTTGGGTAGGGTGGGTGGGGTTATGCAGGTTAAGGCAGAGTTATGCAGGTTTAGGCATGGTTGGGTAGGGTGGGTGGGCTTATGCAGGTTAAGGCAGAGTTATGTAGGTTTAGGCATGGTTGGGTAGGGTGGGTGGGGTTATGCAGGTTAAGGCAGAGTTATGCAGGTTTAGGCATGGTTGGGTAGGGTGGGTGGGGTTATGCAGGTTAAGGCAGAGTTATGAAGGTTTAGGCATGGTTAGGTAGGGTGGGTGGGGTTATGCAGGTTAAGGCAGAGTTATGTAGGTTTAGGCATGGTTGGGTAGGGTGGGTGGGGTTATGCAGGTTAAGGCAGAGTTATGAAGGTTTAGGCATGGTTAGGTAGGGTGGGTGGGGTTATGCAGGTTAAGGCAGAGTTATGTAGGTTTAGGCATGGTTGGGTAGGGTAGGTGGGGTTATGCAGGTTAAGGCAGAGTTATGCAGGTTTAGGCATGGTTGGGTAGGGTGGGTGGGGTTATGCAGGTTAAGGCAGAGTTATGAAGGTTTAGGCATGGTTGGGTAGGGTGTGGGGTTATGCAGGTTAAGGCAGAGTTATGAAGGTTTAGGCATGGTTGGGTAGGGTGGGTGGGGTTATGCAGGTTAAGGCAGAGTTATGTAGGTTTAGGCATGGTTGGGTAGGGTGGGTGGGGTTATGCAGGTTAAGGCAGAGTTATGTAGGTTTAGGCATGGTTGGGTAGGGTAGGTGGGGTTATGCAGGTTAAGGCAGAGTTATGTAGGTTTAGGCATGGTTGGGTAGGGTAGGTGGGGTTATGCAGGTTAAGGCAAAGTTATGTAGGTTGAGGGCATGGTTGGGTAGGGTAGGTGGGGTTATGCAGGTTAAGGCAGAGTTATGTAGGTTTAGGCATGGTTGGGTAGGGTGGGTGGGGTTATGCAGGTTAAGGCAGAGTTATGTAGGTTTAGGCATGGTTGGGTAGGGTGGGTAGGGTTATGCAGGTTAAGGCAGAGTTATGAAGGTTTAGGCATGGTTGGGTAGGGTAGGTGGGGTTATGCAGGTTAAGGCAGAGTTATGAAGGTTTAGGCATGGTTGGGTAGGGTAGGTGGGGTTATGTAGGTTAAGGCAGAGTTATGAAGGTTTAGGCATGGTTGGGTAGGGTAGGTGGGGTTATGCAGGTTAAGGCAGAGTTATGTAGGTTTAGGTCATGGTTGGGTAGGGTAGGTGGGCTTATGCAGTTTGTGTTGGTTAAGGCAGAGTTATGTAGGTTTAGGCATGGTTGGGTAGGGTCGGTGGGGTTATGTAGGTTAAGGCAGAGTTATGAAGGTTTAGGTATGGTTGGGTAGGGTGGGTGGGGTTATGCAGGTTAAGGCAGAGTTATGCAGGTTTAGGCATGGTTGGGTAGGGTAGGTGGGGTCATGCAGGTTAAGGCAGAGTTATGTAGGTTTAGGCATGGTTGGGTAGGGTGGGTGGGGTTATGCAGGTTAAGGCAGAGTTATGTAGGTTTAGGCATGGTTGGGTAGGGTAGGTGGGGTCATGCAGGTTAAGGCAGAGTTATGAAGGTTTAGGCATGGTTGGGTAGGGTGGGTGGGGTTATGCAGGTTAAGGCAGAGTTATGTAGGTTTAGGCGTGGTTGGGTAGGGTGGGTGGGGTTATGCAGGTTAAGGTGGGGGTGTGGGGGGGTGGTGGTGTGTGTGTCAGAGTTATGTAGGTTTAGGCATGGTTGGGTAGGGTAGGTGGGGTTATGTAGGTTAAGGCAGAGTTATCTAGGTTTAGGCATGGTTGGGTAGGGTGGGTGGGGTTATGCAGGTTAAGGCAGAGTTATCTAGGTTTAGGCATGGTTGGGTAGGGTAGGTGGGGTTATGCAGGTTAAGGCAGAGTTATGTTGGGTTAGGCATGGTTGGGTAGGGTAGGTGGGGTTATGCAGGTTAAGGCAGAGTTATGTAGGTTTTAGGCTGGTTGGGTAGGGTGGGTGGGGTTATGTGATTTAGGCAGAGTTGTGTAGGTTTAGCATGGTTGGGTAGGGTGTGGGGTTATGCAGGTTAAGGCAGAGTTATGAAGGTTTAGGCATGGTTGGGTAGGGTGGGTGGGGTTATATAGGTTAAGGCAGAGTTATGTAGGTTTAGGCATAGTTGGGTAGGGTAGGTGGGGTTATGCAGGTTAAGGTAGAGTTATGTAGGTTTAGGCATGGTTGGGTAGGGTAGGTGGGGTTATGCAGGTTAAGGCAGAGTTATGTAGGTTTAGGCATGGTTGGGTAGGGGTGGGTGGGGTTATGCAGGTTAAGGCAGAGTTATGTAGGTTTAGGCATGGTTGGGTAGGGTGTGTGGGGTTATGAGGTTAAGGCAGAGTTATGTAGGTTTAGGCATGGTTGGGTAGGGTAGGAGGGGTTATGTAGGTTAAGGCAGAGTTAGATGTGAAGGTTTAGGCATGGTTGGGTAGGGTAGGTGGGGTTATGTAGGTTAAGGCAGAGTTATGTAAGGTTGTGCTGGTTTGGTAGGGTAGTGTGTGGGTTATGCAGGTTAAGGCAGAGTTATGATGGTTTAGGCATGGTTGGGTAGGGTAGGTGGGTTATGTAGGTTAAGGCAGAGTTATGCAGGTTTAGGCATGGTTGGGTAGGGTAGGTGGTGGGGTTGAGAAGAGTTAAGGCAGAGTTATGTAGGTTTAGGCATGGTTGGGTAGGGTAGGGGGGTTATGTAGGTTAAGGCAGAGTTATGTAGGTTTAGGAATGGTTGGGTAGGTAGGTGGGGTTATGTAGGTTAAGGCAGAGTTATGTAGGTTTAGGCATGGTTGGGTAGGGTAGGTGGGGTTATGCAGGTTAAGGCAGAGTTATGTAGGTTTAGTATGGTTGGGTAGGGTAGGTGGGGTTATGTAGGTTAAGGCAGAGTTATGTAGGTTTAGTATGGTTGGGTAGGGTAGGTGGGGTTATGCAGGTTAAGGCAGAGTTATGTAGGTTTAGGCATGGTTGGGTAGGGTAGGTGGGTTTATGCAGGTTAAGGCAGAGTTATGAAGGTTTAGGCATGGTTGGGTAGGGTGTGGGTGGGGTTATGCAGGTTAAGGCAGAGTTATGCAGGTTTAGGGATGGTTGGGTAGGGTGGGTGGGGTTATGCAGGTTAAGGCAGAGTTATGCAGGTTTAGGCATGGTTGGGTAGGGTAGGTGGGGTTATGCAGGTTAAGGCAGAGTTATGCAGGTTTAGGCATGGTTGGGTGGGGTAGGTGGGGTTATGCAGGTTATAGGCAGGTAGGTTTAGGTATGGTTTGTAGCTAGCGGAGGGGATGGGTGGGTAGGGTGGGTGGGGTTATGCAGGTTAAGGCAGAGTTATGTAGGTTTAGGCATGGTTGGGTAGGGTGGGTGGGGTCATGCAGGTTAAAGGCAGGGAGTTATGCAGGTTTAGGCATGGTTGGGTAGGGTGGGTGGGGTTATGCAGGTTAAGGCAGAGTTATGTAGGTTTAGGCATGGTTGGGTAGGGTAGGTGGGTTTATGCAGGTTAAGGCAGAGTTATGCAGGTTTAGGCATGGTTGGGTAGGGTGGGTGGGGTTATGCAGGTTAAGGCAGAGTTATGTAGGTTTAGGCATGGTTTGCAGGTAGGGTAGGTGGGTTTATGCAGGTTAAGGCAGAGTTATGAAGGTTTAGGCATGGTTGGGTAGGGTGGGTGGGGTTATGCAGGTTAAGGCAGAGTTATGAAGGTTTAGGCATGGTTGGGTAGGGTAGGTGGGGTTATGCAGGTTAAGGCAGAGTTATGTAGGTTTAGGCATGGTTGGGTAGGGTGGGGGTG
Source organism: Atherinomorus stipes (assembly GCA_023101725.1). Classification (NCBI taxonomy): domain Eukaryota; kingdom Metazoa; phylum Chordata; class Actinopteri; order Atheriniformes; family Atherinidae; genus Atherinomorus; species Atherinomorus stipes. Next base: position 28,284 of record JALJCO010007886.1, read on the forward strand.
GTTGGGTAGGGTAGGTGGGGTTATGTAGGTTAAGGCAGAGTTATGTAGGTTTAGGCATGGTTGGGTAGGGTCCGGGGGGGTTATGTAGGTTAAGGCAGAGTTATGTAGGTTTAGGCATGGTTGGGTAGGGTAGGTGGGGTTATGTAGGTTAAGGCAGAGTTATGTAAGTTTAGGTATGGTTGGGTAGGGTAGGTGTAGGTTATGTAGGTTAAGGCAGAGTTATGTAGGTTTAGGCATGGTTGGGTAGGGTAGGTGGGGTTATGTAGGTTAAGGCAGAGTTATGCAGGTTTAGGCATGGTTGGGTAGGGTGGGTGGGTTTATGCAGGTTAAGGCAGAGTTATGCAGGTTTAGGCATGGTTGGGTAAGGTAGGTGGGTTTATGCAGGTTAAGGCAGAGTTATGCAGGTTTAGGCATGGTTGGGTAGGGTAGGTGGGGTTATGCAGGTTAAGGCAGAGTTATGCAGGTTTAGGCATGGTTGGGTAGGGTGGGTGGGGTTATGCAGGTTAAGGCAGAGTTATGCAGGTTTAGGCATGGTTGGGTAGGGTAGGTGGGCTTATGCAGGTTAAGGCAGAGTTATGCAGGTTTAGGCATGGTTGGGTAGGGTGGGTGGGGTTATGCAGGTTAAGGCAGAGTTATGCAGGTTTAGGCATGGTTGGGTAGGGTAGGTGGGTTTATGCAGGTTAAGGCAGAGTTATGTAGGTTTAGGCATGGTTGGGTAGGGTGGGTGGGGTTATGCAGGTTAAGGCAGAGTTATGTAGGTTTAGGCATGGTTGGGTAGGGTGGGTGGGGTCATGCAGGTTAAGGCAGAGTTATGCAGGTTTAGGCATGGTTGGGTTGGGTAGGTGGGGTTATGTAGGTCGAGGTAAGATTAAGTGTGTTTAATGTTTGCATGTTTTTTGTTTTTATATCAGGTTTATGTTGTTTTCTCAGAAAATAACAATCCAGTCCAACTTTTTTAGTTTTTTTTTCAAAACAGCGCAGTCAACCAAAGTACTACAGACAAATTGACAAATTGACAAATAAAACAGAAATTGCATGAATAATGCAATATAAGATGCATAAAAACAGCAAAAACTGGTGAAAAGTTCAACAATCAGAGTAAAAATGCCAAAGAGAAAATTCTGCTCTTAGCTTTCAAAACAGGAAGTAAAAACTTCTTTCTTCTTCTTTGAAAAGCCCTTCCAGGGATGAGCGAGCATAATGATGTCTAACCTTTATGCTCCACATCAGCTGTTCCTCACGTCTGTTGTTTAAATCTGACGTGAGTAACGACCAGAAGCCCACAGATGTAGAATCTGCGCCTGATGTCCTGGTTTTACAGCGGTGATGAATCAGGAAGCATCATGTGACCAGCATGTTTGTGTTTATGTTTTAGAGATGGAAGACGTCATTGACATGAACACGACTTCACTGGAGGACATCATGACGGCCCTGACAACTGAGGTAATGATTACTGATCAGTTACTGATCACCTGTTCCTCCAGCTACATGTAAGGGTCTGTCCAGGCGTGTCTGTGTGTGTTCAGCTACATGGTCAGGTGTGTCCAGGTGTGTCCAGGTGTGTCTAGGGGTCTCCAGTGTGTTTGGTGTGTCCAGGCTGGTCTAAGTGTCTCCAGGGTGTTTAAGTGTGTCCAGGTGTGTCCAGCTACATGGTCAGGTGTGTTTGGTGTGTCCAGGTGTGTTTGGTGTGTCAAGGTGTGTCCAGGTGTGTCCAGCTACATGGTTAGGTGTGTCCAGGCTGGTCTAAGTGTCTCCAGGGTGTTTGGGGGGGCCGGCGGGGAAGGGTGTGTCCAGGTGTGTCCAGCTACATGGTCAGGTGTGTTTGGTGTGTCCAGGTGTGTTTGGTGTGTCAAGGTGTGTCCGAGGTGTGTCCAGCTACATGGTCAGGTGTGTCCAGGCTGGTCTAAGTGTCTCCAGGGTGTTTAAGTGTGTCCAGGTGTGTCCAGCTACATGGTCAGGGGTGTGTTTGGTGTGTCCAGGTGTGTTTTTGTGTGTCCAGGTGTGTCTAGGTGTGTCTAGGGGTCTCCAGTGTGTCCAGGTGTGTTCAGCTACATGGTCAGGTGTGTCCAGGTATGTCCAGGTGTGCTCAGGTGTGCCTTGTCTCCTTCAGGACCCGTTCTATGGTTCTTCCTCCACCACGGGAGAAGACTACTCCTACTCGGACTTCCCGGACCTGATGTGTAACAGGGGGTCGGTCCGGGCCTTCCGACAGCATTACGAGCCGCCGCTTTTCTGGATGATCGCTGTGGTGGGTGGAGCGGGGAACCTGGCGGTGGTGTGGATCTATATGAACTTCCGGCGGAGCGAAGACCATGACGGACGTGTACCTGCTGAACCTGGCGGTGGCCGACCTGCTGTTCCTGGTCACGCTGCCCCTGTGGGCCGCCGAGGCGTCCTACGGTTGGATATTTGGCGGCGCGCTCTGCAAACTGAACTCCACCCTCTACAAGGTGAACCTGTTCAGCAGCATGCTGCTGCTCACCTGCATCAGCGTGGACCGCTACGTGGTCATCGTGCAGTCCACCAAGGCCCAGAACTCGCAGATGGAGCGTCGGCGCTGCAGCCGGCTGGTGTGCGTGGGCGTGTGGCTGCTAGCACTGCTGCTCGCCACGCCCGAGCTGGTGTTCGCCACACCTGAGCAGGTGCAGGGCGAGGAGAACCCCAAGGCCTACTGCAGGATGGTGTTTCCGGCCGACCTGGGGAACCGCACCAAGATCCTGGTGCTGTCGCTGCAGGTGAGCATGGGCTTCTGCCTGCCCTTCATCATCATGGCCTTCTGCTACAGCGTCATCGTCACCACTCTGCTCAAGACTCGCAACTTCCAGAAGCACAAAGCCATGCGGGTCATCCTGGCGGTGGTGGTGGCGTTCGTGGTGTCGCAGCTGCCCTACAACGCCATGCTGGTGATGGAGGCCATGCAGGCCTCCAACATGACCCTGACGGACTGCGAGAAGGTGAAAGCGCTGGACAAGGCGGGGCAGGTGCTGAAGAGCCTGGCCTACACCCACGCCTGCATCAACCCCTTCCTCTACGTGTTCGTGGGCGTCGCTTCCGCCGCGGACGTCATCAAGGCTGCTGCGCCGCTGCCTGCCGCCGGCCGCCAAGAGTCCGCTGGGGAAGACCAGGAGTCCTCCGAACCCCACCAGGGCCTCGGTGCTGTCCGACAGCGACACCTCGCAGGCGCTGTCGCTGTAGGCGCTGTCGCTTTCAGTTGCTTCGTGCGAATGCACGCTGCTTCGTACGGACATGCGTTGCTTCGTGCGAATGCACGCTGCTTCGTACGAACATGCGCTGCTTCGTTTACGAATGCGTTGCTGCACGCTGCTTCGCACGAACATGCGCTGCTTCATACGAATGCACGCTGCTTCGTACGAACATGCGTTGCTTCATACGAATGCACGCTGCTTCGTACGAACATGCGCGGCTTCATACGAATGCACGCTGCTTCGGACGAATGCCGTTGTTTCGTACGACGCGGGCCGCGACCGGCGGCTTCGACGAAGCCTGCTTCGTACGAACATGCGCTGCTTCATACGAATGCACGCTGCTTCGTACGAACATGCGTTGCTTGGGGGTGCTTCGTACGGTTGCCGCTGCTTCGTATGAACTGGTTGCTGCGCTGCTGGCGTAATGCACGCTGCTCGTTTTAACATGCGTTGCGGTTTAATGCAGCTGGTCCGGACGGTCGCACGCTTGCTTCGTAATAACATGCGCTGTTTCATACGAATGGCACGCTGCTTCGTTACTAACATGCGGCGCTCATACGAATGCACGCTGCTTCATACGAACATGCGCTGCTTCATACGAATGCACGCTAGCTTCGTACGAACGTGCGTTGCTTCGTACGAATCTGAATGTTGCAAAGATCTCCTGCCAAGAACGGAGTCGCTTATTTTCCCCTCCACCAGCTGGGTCTGATCCGAACAAGAACGCATCCTCATCAGGTCTGAATGCTTCTGGTTCTGGACCTTTCCGTGGACATGTGAAGGTCTGAACCAGGACTTGTTTCTGGACCTTCTCAGGTCTTCTTTGTTATCAGGACTGCAGAGCTCAGGTTCTAACCCAAAAACGTGGGATTTTTTTTTGCTGCTTTTGAGACAGACATATGTTACTATCTTTGTCACATGACCTGTTAAACTGAGCCAAAAAATGTCAGGAATGTTTTCTGTCTCGCTGTCAGGACACGCTGAGACTGTTCCCTACTGTACCCTGCACAGTATGTCAAGCCCTACCGTCCACATGCCCATCCCCCCATCCCCCACCCAGGGGCGGAGCAACAGGGGGTGGCCGGGGGGCCGCGGCCACCCCTGGCTAATCATGCTTTAGCTAAAAGCAGCTACAGAGACCCCAAGCTGCTTCGGGGGGGGGGGGGGGGGGGGGGGGGGGGGGGGGGGGGGGGGGGGGGGGGGGGGGGGGGGGGGGGGGGCCCCCCAAACCACTTTCCTTCTTATTATAGACACAAGCTACCCCATACAGTGGAATTATATATGGGGTAGCTTATATATATATATATGTATATATATATATATATAATACACTGAAATCTCGCAATCTTTTTATATGCTGATATCTATATTCAAAAACGCTGTATTGATCTATTTTACTAACAAAATACCACAAGATTTTATCGTTCTGTTACAAAATCTCGTGACATTTAATGAAATTTAATAATCGCTATCGCTGGTAAATAATCGCTTTTCTGTGTGAACGTTAACGATGGAGCCCAGCTAGCCAGACGACGAGCGTGCGAACCCAGCAGGTTTGTTCTGAGACGGCGCATCGGCTCGCCTCGCTGCTGTTTGCTGTCCGTGTTCGTCATAACGACCGTCAATGATCGGTCACGTGATCGGTCATGTGATCGGTCACATGACCAGTCACATGACCGGTCACGTGACCAGTCACGTGATCGGTCACGTGATCAGTCACGTGACTGGTCATGTGACCGATTACATGACCGGTCACGTGATCGGTCACATGACCAGTCACGTGATCGGTCACATGATCGGTCATGTGATCACGTGACTGGTCATGTGACCGATCACATGACCAGTCACGTGATCGGTCACATGATCGGTCACGTGATCGGTCACGTGACCGGTCACGTGATCGGTCACATGATCGTCACAAGATCGGTCACATGATCGGTCACGTGACCGGTCACATGATCGTCACATGATCCGTAACATGATCGGTCACATGATCGGTCACATGATCGTCACATGATCGTCACATGATCAGTCACGTGACCGGTCACATGATCGTCACATGATCCGTAACATGATCGGTCACATGATCGGTCACATGATCGTCACATGATCCGTAACATGATCGGTCACATGATCGGTCACATGATCGGTCACGTGACCGGTCACATGATCGGTCACATGATCGGTCACATGATCGGTCACATGATCGGTCACATGATCGTCACATGATCGGTCACATGATCGTCACATGATCGGTCACATGATCGGTCACATGATCGGTCACGTGATCGTCACATGATCGGTCACATGATCGTCACGTGACCGGTCACATGATCGGTCACATGATCGGTCACGTGACCGGTCACATGATCGTCACATGATCGGTCACATGATCGGTCACATGATCGGTCACGTGATCGTCACATGATCGGTCACATGATCGGTCACATGATCGGTCACATGATCGGTCACATGATCGGTCACCTGACCGGTCACATGATCGTTCACGTGACCGGTCACATGATCGGTCACATGATCGGTCACATGATCGTCACATGACCGGTCAGATCGACAGTCTCCTGTTGTAAAACTTTCCTTTCATCACCTGCAGACCGTGAAACGTGTCGGTTTCCCCATTTTAACTGTTCATAGTTCAGTTCTGGGTTCGATTCTGAGAAAAATGCAGGATTTCATGCTGAAAATGAAGGTTGTCCTGTTTTATGAAAACTGTTTGTTGCTGGAAATAAATCCTGTTACTGCAAACATGGTCCACGTCTCCTGTGAGGGGTTTAATCTGGGGGGGGGGGGGGGGGGGGTATATTAATGAGCATTTTAATGTAAATATGCCAGAGTAAAGCCATGGGCCAGTTTCCATCTGTAGACCTCCTGGCAGGTCGATGTTAGACAACGTAAATAGTAAAACAACAACAAACTTAACACGCTATGTACATGCTACATACATGCTACATACATGCTACATACATGCTACATACAGACAATACAGATAAACCAGCACTTACAGTGACATCAGAACTCAGACAAGAACAAAAACTGTCATACAATGAAAAATTGCACTAAATTACCACCAATTGCGCTTTAGATTAAACTAAATTACACCAAATCATGTTTATATTCCACTAAATTATTTTAAATATGCTTTAAATTACATGAAATAATACTAAATAAAACAAATGTGTTTTGGTAAATAAAGTTAACGTGTTGCGCTAAATAAACATGTTCTGGTAAATGATGTAAATGGTGGTAAACAAACTCGAGATTTTTGGGTAAACAGACTGAAGTGAAGCTCAGGAGGAAGCTGAACCGCTTTCTTCACATCCTGTTTGTCGCTCATGACGAACTTTGTTCTGTGAACCCGTCTGAGCTGAACACCTGCACAACTTTCCACCTCTTCACACATCGTTTTTGTTTGTTTCACATACAACAATAAGTAAATACAAACAGTCAGAGTAAAACATGAGGCGGTTTGGAGGTCAGGACGCGAGTTTGGAAACGAGGTGAGATGGAAACTGTTTCTGAACGAGTATTCGTAGAAGGGCCGGGTCGGATCAGAACAGCTGAGTTCAGATGGAGACGAGATGCCTCATGCTGTTAGGAAATCATTTCACCTCTGTGATGGTTGCCATGGCAACGACACAGAAAGAGGAACTTGACCTCAGATCAGTGGTTTGATATTTTCTGCAGGTCGTGAGTCACGAAGCACGAAAACAACATGTGATGAAAGTTAAAAGCAAAAGGACGGCAGAGCGCCCGTACCAAAAACAAGTATTCCTGAAGTACATGTCATTAAGTATACTTCAGTATAGTAAAACATATCCTCCAAGTGTACTATTCATTACCAAGTACACTGATACCAATGTACCAGCAGTATACCAGCAAGTATACTTCTTGGGACTAAATTGGCCCACTGAAAATTTTAAAAAGTACACTTTCAAGTATACTGAAGTAATCTTCATGTTAGTTTACTTCAGTGCTTTTTTCACCTTCAGCGCTCGGATCTTTCCTTCACCTTCAGCGCTCGGGCCTTCCTTCACCTTCGGTGCTCGGATCTTTCCTTCACCTTCGGTGCTCGGATCTTTCCTTCACCTTCAGTGCTCGGATCTTTCCCTCACCTTCGGTGCTCGGATCTTTCCTTCACCTTCAGTGCTCGGATCTTTCCTTCACCTTCAGTGCTCGGATCTTTCCTTCACCTTCAGTGCTCGGATCTTTCCCTCACCTTCGGTGCTCGGATCTTTCCCTCACCTTCAGTGCTCGGATCTTTCCTTCACCTTCAGTGCTCGGGCCTTCCTTCACCTTCAGTGCTTGGATCTTTCTTTCACCTTCAGCGCTCGGATCTTTCCCTCACCTTCAGTGCTCGGATCTTTCCCTCACCTTCAGTGCTCGGGCCTTCCTTCACCTTCAGCGCTCGGATCTTTCCCTCACCTTCAGCGCTCGGGCCTTCCTTCACCTTCGGTGCTCGGATCTTTCCTTCACCTTCAGTGCTCGGATCTTACCCTCACCTTCAGCGCTCGGGCCTTCCTTCACCTTCGGTGCTCGGATCTTTCCCTCACCTTCAGCGCTCTGGCCTTCCTTCACCTTCGGTGCTCGGATCTTTCCTTCACCTTCAGTGCTCGGATCTTTCCTCACCTTCACCTTCAGTGCTCGGATCTTACCCTCACCTTCAGCGCTCGGGCCTTCCTTCACCTTCACCTTCGGTGTTCGGATCTTTCCTCACCTTCACCTTCAGCGCTCGGATCTTTCCCTCACCTTCAGTGCTCAGATCTTTCCTCACCTTCAGCGCTCGGGCCTTCCTTCACCTTCACCTTCGGTGTTCGGATCTTTCCTCACCTTCACCTTAAGCGCTCGGATCTTACCCTCACCTTCAGCGCTCGGGCCTTCCTTCACCTTTGGTGTTCGGATCTTTCCCTCACCTTCAGCGCTCGGATCTTACCCTCACCTTCAGCGCTCGGGCCTTGCTTCACCTTCACCTTCGGTGTTCGGATCTTTCCTCACCTTCACCTTCAGCGCTCGGATCTTACCCTCACCTTCAGCGCTCGGGCCTTCCTTCACCTTCACCTTCGGTGTTCGGATCTTTCCCTCACCTTCAGCGCTCGGATCTTTCCCTCACCTTCAGTGCTCAGATCTTTCCTCACCTTCAGCGCTCGGGCCTTCCTTCACCTTCGGTGCTCGGATCTTTCCTTCACCTTCAGTGCTCGGGCCTTCCTTCACCTTCACCTTCGGTGTTCGGATCTTTCCCTCACCTTCAGCGCTCGGGCCTTCCCTTCACCTTCACCTTCGGTGTTCGGATCTTTCCTTCACCTTCAGCGCTCGGGCCTTCCTTCACCTTCACCTTCGGTGTTCGGATCTTTCCTTCACCTTCACCTTCGGTGCTCGGATCTTTCCTTCACCTTCACCTTCGGTGCTCGGATCTTTCCTCACCTTCACCTCCAGTGCTCAGATCTTTCCTCACCTTCACCTTCAGTGCTCAGATCTTTCCTTCACCTTCACCTTCAGTGCTCGGATCTTTCCTTCACCTTCAGTGCTCGGATCTTTCCTTCACCTTCAGTGCTCGGATCTTTCCTTCACCTTCAGTGCTCAGATCTTTCCTTCACCTTTGGTGCTCGGATCTTTCCCTCATCTTCACCTTCGGTGCTCGGATCTTTCCTCACCTTCACCTTCAGTGCTCGGATCTTTCCTTACCTTCAGCGCTCGGGCCTTCCTTCACCTTCGGTGCTTGGATCTTTCCTTCACCTTCAGTGCTCAGATCTTTCCTTCACCTTCGGTGCTCGGATCTTTCTTCACCTTCGGTGCTCGGATCTTTCCCTCACCTTCACCTTCGGTGCTCGGATCTTTCATTCACCTTCACCTTCGGTGCCCAGATCTTTCCCTCACCTTCGGTGCTCGGATCTTTCCTCACCTTCACCTTCAGTGCTCGGATCTTTCCTCACCTTCAGCGCTCGGGCCTTCCTTCACCTTTGGTGCTCGGATCTTTCCTTCACCTTCAGTGCTCAGATCTTTCCTTCACCTTCGGTGCTCGGATCTTTCGCTCACCTTCGGTGCTCGGATCTTTCCTTCACCTTCACCTTTGGTGCTCGCATCATTTCTTCACCTTCCGTGCTCGGATCTTTCCCTCACCTTCGGTGCTCGGATCTTTCCTTCACCTTCAGTGCTCGGATCTTTCCCTCACCTTCGGTGCTCGCATCATTTCTTCACCTTCCGTGCTCGGATCTTTCCCTCACCTTCGGTGCTCGGATCTTTCCTCACCTTCAGTGCTCGGATCTTTCCCTCACCTTCGGTGCTCGGATCTTTCCTCACCTTCAGTGCTCGGATCTTTCCCTCACCTTCGGTGCTCGGATCTTTCCCTCACCTTCGGTGCTCGGATCTTTCCCTCACCTTCGGTGCTCGGGCCTTTCGGTTTGATGTGTGTATATGGAGTATGAGTTACTGACCCAAACCCCTTCATGAACAAATGAAAGCCTTCATATGTGGGCATCTGTTTGTCTGTTTGTTTGTTTGTTTGCAGTCATGTTTATCCAGACTTCAGCTTTCACTGGTTCTGATGTTTAAGTTTTTTCTCACTTTTTATTTTTCACCAACACTGACGAGCCAACAGGGCACCGGCTGACCGGTGTGTTCCAGTCCGGTCCTGTCACACGTCCCATCTGCCAGAAACTAGACCCGTCACACTGGAACCAGGAGAAACTGTCACGTGAACTGTGGTGTAGCAGCTGAGAAAGTTCCCCGGCCGCGTTGGTGTTCAGTGCATCCTGCTGAGATTGAACAATCTGAGCGCGCTCTGTGGTAAATCTGAGGACAAGCCACCGATGACGCTCAGGAGGGGTTTCCAGAACCACAGGTCTGACGCTGCTCAGTCAGAACAAACTCTCAGGTTGTCATGGCGACGTCAGGGGGACATTCCAGAGTTTTAAAGTAAATGTTAATTTCTCTGGAAAGTCAAACTTGTGAGTTTTGGTTCCTGAGAGAACCGAGAGCCAGTTCCACAGAAAGGTTCTGCAAAGTTCTGCCTCCTGAGGGCGGACCAGGTCCAGGTTCCAGAGGGAGGGTCCATAAGGTTCTGCCTGCTGAAGCTGAACCAGGTCCTAGTCCCCCGGTTCCACAGGGAGGGTCCGCAAGGTTCTGCCTCCTGCAGCCGGACCGGGTCCCAGTTCCACAGGGAGGGTCCATAAGGTCCTGCCTCCTGCAGCCGGACCGGGTCCCAGTTCCACAGGGAGGGTCCGCAAGGTTCTGCCTCCTGAGGCTGGACCGGGTCCCAGTTCCAAAGGGAGGGTCCGCAAGGTTCTGCCTCCTGCAGCCGGACCGGGTCCCAGTTCCACAGGGAGGGTCCATAAGGTCCTGCCTCCTGAGGCTGGACCGGGTCCCAGTTCCACAGGGAGGGTCCGCAAGGTTCTGCCTTCTGAGGCTGGACCGGGTCCCAGTTCTGAGTGTGTTCTTGGTTGACATGATATAACTGATTCCACTGATTTTAGAAATGGGTCAGAGAGAGTGGGTCTGACCAGAACCAGTGATGGTGGGTGTGTATTTAGTCTGGACCAGAACCAGTGATGGTGGGTGTGTGTTTAGTCTGGACCAGAACCAGTGATGGTGGGTGTGTGTTTAGTCTGGACCAGAACCAGTGATGGTGGGTGTGTATTTAGTCTGGACCAGAACCAGTGATGGTGGGTGTGTGTTTAGTCTGGACCAGAACCAGTGATGGTGGGTGTGTGTTTAGTCTGGACCAGAACCAGTGATGGTGGGTGTGTGTTTAGTCTGGACCAGAACCAGTGATGGTGAGTGTGTTTGTTCAGGATGGACCAGAACCAGTGATGGTGGGTGTGTGTTTAGTCTGGACCAGAACCAGTGATGGTGGGTGTGTTTGTTTAGAATAGACCAGAACCAGTGATGGTGGGTGTGTTTGTTTAGAATGGACCAGAACCAGTGATGGTGGGTGTGTTTGTTCAGAATGGACCGGAACCAGTGATGGAGGGTGTGTATTTAGTCTGGACCAGAACCAGTGATGGTGGGTGTGTGTTTAGTCTGGACCAGAACCAGTGATGGTGGGTGTGTGTTTAGTCTGGACCAGAACCAGTGATGGTGGGTGTGTGTTTAGTCTGGACCAGAACCAGTGATGGTGGGTGTGTATTTAGTCTGGACCAGAACCAGTGATGGTGGGTGTGTGTTTAGTCTGGACCAGAACCAGTGATGGTGGGTGTGTGTTTAGTCTGGACCAGAACCAGTGATGGTGGGTGTGTGTGTTTAGAATGGACCAGAACCAGTGATGGTGGGTGTGTATTTAGTCTGGACCAGAACCAGTGATGGTGGGTGTGTGTTTAGTCTGGACCAGAACCAGTGATGGTGGGTGTGTGTTTAGTCTGGACCAAAACCAGTGATGGTGGGTGTGTGTTTAGTCTGGACCAGAACCAGTGATGGTGGGTGTGTATTTAGTCTGGACCAGAACCAGTGATGGTGGGTGTGTGTTTAGTCTGAACCACAACCAGTGATGGTGGGTGTGTGTTTAGTCTGGACCAGAACCAGTGATGGTGGGTGTGTGTGTTTAGAATGGACCAGAACCAGTGATGGTGGGTGTGTGTTTAGTCTGGACAAGAACCAGTGATGGTGGGTGTGTGTTTAGTCTGGACCAGAACCAGTGATGGTGGGTGTGTGTGTTTAGAATGGACCAGAACCAGTGATGGTGGGTGTGTTTGTTTAGAATAGACCAGAACCAGTGATGGTGGGTGTGTTTGTTTAGAATGGACCAGAACCAGTGATGGTGGGTGTGTGTGTTTAGAATGGACCAGAAACAGTGATGGTGGGTGTGTTTGTTTAGTCTGGACCAGAACCAGTGATGGTGGGTGTGTGTGTTTAGAATGGACCAGAACCAGTGATGGTGGGTGTGTTTGTTTAGAATAGACCAGAACCAGTGATGGTGGGTGTGTATTTAGTCTGGACCAGAACCAGTGATGGTGGGTGTGTGTTTAGTCTGGACAAGAACCAGTGATGGTGGGTGTGTGTTTAGTCTGGACCAGAACCAGTGATGGTGGGTGTGTGTGTTCAGGATGGACCAGAACCAGTGATGGTGTGTGTGTTTGTTTAGAATAGACCAGAACCAGTGATGGTGGGTGGTGTGTGTTTAGTCTGGACCAAAACCAGTGATGGTGGGTGTGTGTTTAGCCTGGACCAGAACCAGTGATGGTGGGTGTGTGTTTAGAATGGACCAGAACCAGTAATGATGGGTGTGTTTGTTTAGAATGGACCAGAACCAGTGATGGTGGGTGTGTGTTTAGTCTGGACCAGAACCAGTGATGGTGGGTGTGTGTGTTTAGAATGGACCAGAACCAGTGATGGTGGGTGTGTTTGTTTAGAATGGACCAGAACCAGTGATGGTGGGTGTGTGTTTAGTCTGGACCAGAACTAGTGATGGTGGGTGTGTGTTTAGTCTGGACCAGAACCAGTGATGGTGTGTGTGTGTTTAGCCTGGACCAGAACCAGTGATGGTGGGTGTGTGTTTAGTCTGGACCAGAACCAGTGATGGTGGGTGTGTATTTAGTCTGGACCAGAACCAGTGATGGTGGGTGTGTGTTTAGTCTGGACCAGAACCAGTGATGGTGGGTGTGTGTTTAGTCTGGACCAGAACCAGTGATGGTGGGTGTGTGTGTTTAGAATGGACCAGAACCAGTGATGGTGGGTGTGTTTGTTTAGAATGGACCAGAACCAGTGATGGTGGGTGTGTGTGTTCAGGATGGACCAGAACCAGTGATGGTGTGTGTGTTTGTTTAGAATAGACCAGAACCAGTGATGGTAGGTGTGTGTGTTTAGTCTGGACCAGAACCAGTGATGGTGGGGTGTGTTTAGTCTGGACCAGAACCAGTGATGGTGGGTGTGTGTTTAGTCTGGACCAGAACTAGTGATGGTGGGTGTGTGTTTAGTCTGGACCAGAACCAGTGATGGTGGGGTGTGTGTTTAGTCTGGACCAGAACCAGTGATGGTGGGTGTGTTTGTTTAGAATGGACCAGACCCAGTGATGGTGGGTGTGTGTGTTCAGGATGGACCAGAACCAGTGATGGTGTGTGTGTTTGTTTAGAATAGACCAGAACCAGTGATGGTGGGTGTGTGTTTAGTCTGGACCAGAACCAGTGATGGTGGGTGTGTTTAGTCTGGACCAGAACCAGTGATGGTGGTGTGTGTGTTTAGTCTGGACCAGAACTAGTGATGGTGGGTGTGTGTTTAGTCTGGACCAGAACCAGTGATGGTGGGCGTGTGTTTAGTCTGGACCAGAACCAGTGATGGTGGGTGTGTGTTTAGTCTGGACCAAAACCAGTGATGGTGTGTGTGTGTGTTTAGCCTGGACCAGAACCAGTAATGATGGGTGTGTTTGTTTAGAATAGACCAGAACCAGTGATGGTGGGTGTGTTTGTTTAGAATGGACCAGAACCAGTGATGGTGGGTGTGTGTTTAGTCTGGACCAAAACCAGTGATGGTGGGTGTGTGTTTAGCCTGGACCAGAACCAGTGATGGTGGGTGTGTGTTTAGAATGGACCAGAACCAGTAATGATGGGTGTGTTTGTTTAGAATGGACCAGAACCAGTGATGGTGGGTGTGTGTTTAGTCTGGACCAGAACCAGTGATGGTGGGTGTGTGTTTAGTCTGGACCAGAACCAGTGATGGTGGGTGTGTGTGTTTAGAATGGACCAGAACCAGTGATGGTGGGTGTGTGTTTAGTCTGGACCAGAACCAGTGATGGTGGGTGTGTGTTTAGTCTGGACCAGAACCAGTAATGGTGGGTGTGTTTGTGTAGAATAGACCAGAACCAGTGATGGTGGGTGTGTGTTTAGTCTGGACCAGAACCAGTGATGGTGGGTGTGTTTGTGTAGAATAGACCAGAACCAGTGATGGTGGGTGTGTGTTTAGTCTGGACCAGAACCAGTGATGGTGGGTGTGTTTGTTCAGGATGGACCAGAACCAGTGATGGTGGGTGTGTTTGTTCAGGATGGACCAGAACCAGTGATGGTGGGTGTGTTTGTTCAGGATGGACCAGAACCAGTGATGGTGGGTGTGTGTTTAGCCTGGACCAGAACCATTAATGATGGGTGTGTTTGTTTAGAATGGACCAGAACCAGTGATGGTGGGTGTGTGTTTAGTCTGGACCAGAACCAGTGATGGTGTGTGTGTGTGTTCAGGGTGTGTGTGTTCAGGATTGACCAGAACCAGTGATGATGGGTTTGTTTGTTTAGAATGGACTAGAACCAGTGATGGTGGGTGTGTGTGGTTAAGGCTGGACCAGAACCAGTGATGGTGGGTGTGTGTGTTCAGGATGGACCAGAACCAGTGATGGTGGGTGTGTTTGTTTAGAATGGACCAGAACCAGTGATGGTGGGTGTGTGTGTTCAGGATAGACCAGAACCAGTGATGGTGGGTGTGTGGTTTAGGATGGACCAGAACCAGTGATGGTGGGTGTGTGTGTTCAGGATGGACCAGAACCAGTGATGGTGGGTGTGTTTGTTTAGAATGGACCAGAACCAGTGATGGTGGGTGTGTGTGTTCAGGATGGACCAGAACCAGTGATGGTGGGTGTGTGTTTAGTATGGACCAGAACCAGTGATGGTGGGTGTGTGTGTTCAGGATGGACCAGAACCAGTGATGGTGGGTGTGTTTGTTTAGGATGGACCAGAACCAGTGATTGTGGGTGTGTGTTTAGTCTGGACCAGAACCAGTCATGGTGGGTGTGTGTGTTCAGGATGGACCAGAACCAGTGATGGTGGGTGTGTGTTTAGTCTGGACCAGAACCAGTGATGGTGGGTGTGTGTGTTCAGGATGGACCAGAACCAGTGATGGTGGGTGTGTTTGTTTAGGATGGACCAGAACCAGTGATTGTGGGTGTGTTTGTTTAGAATGGACCAGAACCAGTAATGATGGGTGTGTGTTTAGAATGGACCAGAACCAGTGATGGTGGGTGTGTGTGTTCAGGATGGACCAGAACCAGTGATGGTGGGTGTGTGTGTTCAGTCTGGACCAGAACCAGTGATGGTGGGTGTGTGTGTTCAGGATGGACCAGAACCAGTGATGGTGGGTGTGTGTTCAGGATGGACCAGAACCAGTGATGGTGGGTGTGTGTTTAGTCTGGACCAGAACCAGTGATGGTGGGTGTGTTTGTTCAGGATGGACCAGAACCAGTGATGGTGGGTGTGTTTGTTTAGAATGGACCAGAACCAGTGATGGTGGGTGTGTGTGGTTTAGGATGGACCAGAACCAGTGATGGTGGGTGTGTTTGTTTAGAATGGACCAGAACCAGTGATTGTGGGTGTGTGTTTAGTGTGGACCAGAACCAGTGATGGTGGGTGTGTGTGTTCAGGATGGACCAGAACCAGTGATGGTGGGTGTGTGTGTTTAGTCTGGACCAGAACCAGTGATGGTGGGTGTGTTTGTTTAGAATAGACCAGAACCAGTGATGGTGGGTGTGTGTGTTCAGGATGGACCAGAACCAGTGATGGTGGGTGTGTGTGTTTAGCCTGGACCAGAACCAGTGATGGTGGGTGTGTTTGTTTAGAATGGACCAGAACCAGTGATGGTGGGTGTGTGTGTTTAGGATGGACCAGAACCAGTGATGGTGGGTGTGTGTGTTCAGGATGGACCAGAACCAGTGATGGTGGGTGTGTGTGGTTTAGGATGGACCAGAACCAGTGATGGTGGGTGTGTGTGTGTTCAGGATGGACCAGAACCAGTGATGGTGGGTGTGTGTGTTTAGGATGGACCAGAACCAGTGATGGTGGGTGTGTGTGTGTTCAGGATGGACCAGAACCAGTAATGATGGGTGTGTTTGTTTAGAATGGACCAGAACCAGTGATGGTGGGTGTGTGTGTTAGATGGACAGAACCAGTGATGGTGGGTGTGTGTGACTTAGGATGGACCAGAACCAGTGATGGTTGGTGTGTGTGTTCAGGATGGACCAGAACCAGTGATGGTGTGTGTGTGTGTTCAGGATGGACCAGAACCAGTGATGATGGGTGTGTTTGTTTAGAATGGACCAGAACCAGTGATGGTGGGTGTGTTGTTTAGAATGGACCAGAACCAGTAATGATGGGTGTGTTTGTTTAGAATGGACCAGAACCAGTGATGGTGGGTGTGTGTGTTCAGGATGGACCAGAACCAGTGATGGTGGGTGTGTGTGTTCAGGATGGACCAGAACCAGTGATGGTGGGTGTGTGTTTAGTCTGGACCAGAACCAGTGATGGTGGGTGTGTGTGTTTAGAATGGACCAGAACCAGTGATGGTGGGTGTGTGTGTTTAGGATGGACCAGAACCAGTGATGGTGGGTGTGTTTGTTTAGTATGGACCAGAACCAGTGATGGTGGGTGTGTGTTTAGAATGGACCAGAACCAGTGATGGTGGGTGTGTGTTTAGAATGGACCAGAACCAGTGATGGTGGGTGTGTGTGGTTTAGAATGGACCAGAACCAGTGATGGTGGGTGTGTTTGTTTAGAATGGACCAGAACCAGTGATGGTGGGTGTTTGTTTAGACTGGACCAGAACCAGAGATGGTGGGTGTGTGTGTTTAGAATGGACCAGAACCAGTGATGGTGGGTGTGTGTGTTAGTATGGACCAGAACCAGTGATGGTTGGTGTGTGTGTTCAGGATGGACCAGAACCAGTGATGGTGTGTGTGTGTGTTCAGGATGGACCAGAACCAGTGATGGTGGGTGTGTTTGTTCAGAATGGACCAGAACCAGTGATGATGGGTGTGTGTGTTCAGGATGGACCAGAACCAGTGATGGTGGCGTGTTTGTTCAGTGTGAGGCTACTGAACGTGTGCAGTTGCCTCTCTGGGCTTCAGGACCCTTCCTCACCCCCTCCCTCTCCTGCTGATGCAGCTGAAATGCTCTCTGTGTTTCCACGGGAACAAAAGCTTCCAGGACAAACATCCCAGAACAAAGACCGGCTCGTTTCCAGAACTCTGTCCCCGCATAAAACTGGGCCCGAGGCTGTAGCGCTGTGATTCCAGGACCATGCCTCTCCCCCGACGCCGCTCCTCCCTACTGGGACAGCCGACCGCCGAGCGCACGGCCCCCCCCGCCTCCCCCTGCGGGAGGATGACCACAGCCAGCACCGCCTCCCCCCGTGGCGTCTTCATCAGCTCCGTGCCTGTGGGGGGCGTGGCCTCTGGGCTGGGGACGAGGGTGTCCCGCAGGGCCCTGGGGATCAGCAGCGTGTTCCTGCAGGGCATGAGGAGCAGCCCGGCCCCGGTTCTGGCCCGGACCGGGGACCGGACTGCCGGGACTGCTGCAGCCAACCTGAACAGCTGCCTGATGGAGTACCGGGACAAAGTCCGGGCCCTGGAAGAACTGAACCGGCAGCTGGAGGACCAGATCCGGTTCTGTCTGGACCGCAAGGCCTCCAGCGCCGGAGCCTGGGGGTGTCTGAGGAGGGAGTGGGAAGACGTCTACAGACAGGTGAGGATGGGGGCACAGACTGGTGAGGACAGTGGACAGACAGGTGAAGACAGGTGGAGATGGGTGAGGACAAGTTAACAGAGATGGGTGAGGACAGGTGGACAGAAAGGTGGACAGACAGGTGAGGATGGGTGAAGACAGGTGGAGATGGGTATGGACAAGTTAACAGAGACGGGTGAAGACAGGTGGACCGAAAGGTGGACAGACAGGTGAGGACGGGTGGACAGAGAGGTGGACAGACAGGTGAGGAAAGGTGAGGACGGGTGAGGACAGGTGTTTGGAGCAACAGCGTCCTGACGCCGGCATTTCCTGCGTTTCCTGCAGGTCAGTGAAGCCATCCTGGACAACGCGCGGCTGATGCTGCAGACGGAGAACATCCAGGCCAACGCAGAAGACTTCAAAGAAAGGTCTGATCACAGAACGATCAATAACCAATCACGTCTCATGTCTGATCACAGAACAATCAATAGCCAATCACGTCTCATGTCTGATCACAGAACAATCAATAACCAATCACGTCTCATGTCTGATCACAGAACAATCAATAACCAATCACGTCTCATGTCTGATCACAGAACGATCAATAACCAATCACGTCTCATGTCTGATCATCTATAATCAATCATCAATAACATGTTCACTGTCTGATCAGGTCATAATCAATAATCATCAGGTTTATTGATCAGTATTTCCTCATTCAGCCGTTGTTCTGTCAGACTAACAATGAGGAGGATTCTCCTCCGACCAGTTCACCCAGGAAACGTGGAACCAGAACCCGAACCAGAACCAGAACCTGGACCTGGACCATGCAGGACATCTCTGCAGAAGTCAGTCCAGACCTGGACCAGGACCAGAACCAGAACCAGAACCTGGACCTGGACCATGCAGGACATCTCTGCAGAAGTCAGTCCAGACCTGGACCAGGACCAGAACCAGAACCAGAACCTGGACCATGCAGGACATCTCTGCAGAAGTCAGTCCAGACCTGGACCAGGACCAGAACCAGAACCAGAACCAGAACCTGGACCATGCAGGACATCTCTTCAGAAGTCAGTCCAGACCTGGACCAGGACCAGAACCAGAACCAGAACCAGAACCAGAACCAGAACCAGAACCAGAACCTGGACTATGCAGGACATCTCTGCAGAAGTCAGTCCAGACCTGGACCAGGACCAGGACCAGAACCAGAACCAGAACCTGGACTGTGCTGGCAGGACGAGTCCACACGTGAAAAGGAAAGAAAAGCTGTAGATTATTTTCAGATGAGTCTCCTTCACCTCCTCATTCACCTGCTCCTGAACGTTTCCATGGCAACAGCTGAGTCCTTTACTGTCAGATGGCACCTCCTTGTGGTCAGGACAAGGTAGGAGGTGCAGTTACAGTAATCACTCCTGCAGGAGGAGGAGGTGCAGTTACAGTAATCACTCCTGCAGAAGGAGGAGGTGCAGTTACAGCAGTAACGCCTGCAGGAGGAAAAGGAGGTGCAGTTACAGTAATCACTCCTGCAGAAGGAGGAGGTGCAGTTACAGCAGTAACGCCTGCAGGAGGGAAAAGGAGGTGCAGTTACAGTAATCACTCCTGCAGAAGGAGGAGGTGCAGTTACAGCAGTAACGCCTGCAGGAGGAAAAGGAGGTGCAGTTACAGTAATCACTCCTGCAGGAGGAGGAGGTGCAGTTACAGCAGTAACACCTGCAGGGAGGAAAAGGAGGTGCAGTTACAGTAATCACTCCTGCAGAAGGAGGAGGTGCATTTAGAGCAGTTACATCTGCAGGAGGAGGAGGTGCAGTTACAGCAGTAACACCTGCAGGAGGAAAAGGAGGTGCAGTTACAGTAATCACTCCTGCAGGAGGAGGAGGTGCAGTTACAGTAATCACTCCTGCAGGAGGAGGTGCATTTAGAGCAGTTACATCTGCAGGAGGAGGAGGTGCAGTTACAGCAGTAACACTTGCAGGAGGAGGAGGTGCAGTTACAGCAGTTGCACCTGCAGGAGGAGGAGGTGCAGTTACAGCAGTTACACCTGCAGGAGGAGGAGGTGCAGTTACAACAGTGACACCTGCAGGAGGAGGAGGTGCAGTTATAGCAGTTACACCTGCAGGAGGAGGAGGTGCAGTTAAAGCAGTTACACCTGCAGGAGGAGGAGGTGCAGTTACAACAGTGACACCTGCAGGAGGAGGAGGTGCAGTTATAGCAGTTACACCTGCAGGGAGGAGGAGGTGCAGTTACAACAGTGACACCTGCAGGAGGAGGAGGTGCAGTTAAAGTAATTACTCCTGCAGGAGGAGGAGGTGCAGTTACAGTAGTTACACCTGCAGGAGGAAAAGGAGGTGCAGTTACAGTAATTACTCCTGCAGGAGGAGGAGGTGCAGTTACAGCAGTAACACCTGCAGGAGGAAAAGGGAGGTGCAGTTACAGTAATCACTCCTGCAGGAGGAGGAGGTGCATTTACAGCAGTTACATCTGCAGGAGGGGGAGGAGGAGGTGCAGTTACAGCAGTAACACCTGCAGGAGGAGGAGGTGCAGTTACAGCAGTTACACCTGCAGGAGGAGGAGGAGGTGCAGTTACAGCAGTTACACCTGCAGGAGGAGGAGGTGCAGTAAAAGTAATTACTCCTGCAGGAGGAGGAGGTGCAGTTACAGTAGTCACTCCTGCGGGAGGAGGAGGTGCAGTTGCAGTAGTTGCACCTGAAAGAGGAGGAGGTGCAGTTACAGTAGTCACTCCTGCGGGGGGAGGAGGTGCAGTTGCAGTAGTTGCACCTGCAGGAGGAGGTGCAGTTACAGTAGTTGCACCTGAAGGAGGAGGAGGTGCAGTTAAAATAGTCACTCCTGCTGGAGGAGGTGCAGTTACAGTAGTCACTCCTGCAGGAGAAGGAGGTGCAGTTACAGGTGTTACGTCTGCAGGAGGAGGAGGAGGTGCAGTTACAGTAATCACTCCTGCAGGAGGAGGAGGTGCAGTTACAGCAGTTACACCTGCAGGAGGAGGAGGTGCAGTTACAGCAGTGACACCTGCAGGAGGAGGAGGTGCAGTTACAGCAGTGACCCTGCAGGAGGAGGAGGTGCAGTTACAGCAGTCACTCCTGCGGGAGGAGGATGGTCACTCCTGAGGAGGAGGAGGAGGTAGCAGTGACCCTGCAGCAGTTGAGCACACCTGCAGGAGGAGGAGGTGCAGTTACAGCAGTTACACCTGCAGGAGGAGGAGGTGCAGTTACAGCAGTGACACCTGCAGGAGGAGGAGGTGCAGTTACAGTAGTCACTCCTGCGGGAGGAGGAGGTGCAGTTGCAGTAGTTACACCTGCAGGAGGAGGAGGTGCAGCTACAACAGTAACACCTGCAGGAGGAGGAGGTGCAGTTAGAGCAGCTACACCTGCAGGAGGAGGGAGGTGCAGTTACAGCAGTCTACACCTGCAGGAGGAGGAGGTGCAGTTACAGCAGTTACACCTGCAGGAGGAGGAGGTGCAGTTATAGCAGTTACACCTGCATGAGGAGGAGGTGCAGTTACAGCAGCTACACCTGCAGAAGGAGGAGGTGCAGTTACAGCAATTACACCTGCAGGAGGAGGAGGTGCAGTTACAGCAGTTACACCTGCAGGAGGAGGAGGTGCAGTTATAGCAGCTACACCTGCAGGAGGAGGAGGTGCAGTTATAGCAGCTACACCTGCAGGAGGAGGAGGTGCAGTTATAGCAGTTACACCTGCAAGAGGAGGAGGTGCAGTTACAGCAGCTACACCTGCAAGAGGAGGAGGTGCAGTTACAGCAGTAACACCTGCAGGAGGAGGAGGTGCAGTTATAGCAGCTACACCTGCAAGAGGAGGAGGTGCAGTTATAGTAGTTACACCTGCAGGAGGAGGAGGTGCAGTTATAGCAGTTACACCTGCAGGAGGAGGAGGAGGTGCAGTTATAGCAGCTACACCTGCAAGAGGAGGAGGTGCAGTTATAGCAGCTACACCTGCAGGAGGAGGAGGTGCAGTTACAGCAGCTACACCTGCAGGAGGAGGAGGTGCAGTTACAGCAGCTACACCTGCAAGAGGAGGAGGTGCAGTTATAGCAGTTACACCTGCACGGAGGAGGAGGTGCAGTTATAGCAGTTACACCTGCATGAGGAGGAGGTGCAGTTATAGCAGTTACACCTGCAGGAGGAGGAGGTGCAGTTACAGCAGCTACACCTGCAGGAGGAGGAGGTGCAGTTATAGCAGCTACACCTGCAGGAGGAGGAGGTGCAGTTATAGCAGTTACACCTGAGGAGGAGGAGGTGCAGTTATAGCAGCTACACCTGCAGGAGAGAGGAGGTGCAGTTACAGCAGTTACACCTGAGGAGGAGGAGGTGCAGTTATAGCAGTTACACCTGAGGAGGAAGGAGGTGCAGTTGGTAGCAGCTCACACCTGCAGGAGGGAGGAGGTGCAGTTACAGCAGTTACACCTGCGGAGGAGGAGGAGGTGCAGTTACAGCAGCTACACCTGCAGGAGGAGGAGGTGCAGTTACAGCAGCTACACCTGCAGAAGGAGGAGGTGCAGTTACAGCAGCTACACCTGCAAGAGGGAGGAGGTGCAGTTACAGCAGCTACACCTGCAGAAGGAGGAGGTGCAGTTACAGCAGCTACACCTGCAAGAAGGAGGAGGTGCAGTTATAGCAGCTACACCTGCAAGAGGAGGGGGGTGCAGTTACAGCAGCTACACCTGCAGGAGGAGGAGGTGCAGTTACAGCAGCTACACCTGCAGAGGGAGGAGGAGGTGCAGTTACAGCAGCTACACCTGCAGAAGGAGGAGGTGCAGTTACAGCAGCTACACCTGCAAGAGGAGGAGGTGCAGTTATAGCAGCTACACCTGCAGAAGGAGGAGGTGCAGTTACAGCAGCTACACCTGCAGAAGGAGGAGGTGCAGTTACAGCAGCTACACCTGCATGAGGAGGAGGTGCAGTTACAGCAGCTACACCTGCAAGAGGGAGGAGGTGCAGTTATAGCAGCTACACCTGCAGAAGGAGGAGGTGCAGTTACTGCAGCCCCACCTGCAGGAGGAGGAGGTGCAGTTACAGCAGCTACACCTGCAAGAGGAGGAGGTGCAGTTATAGCAGTTACACCTGCAGAAGGAGGAGGTGCAGTTACAGCAGCTACACCTGCAAGAGGAGGAGGTGCAGTTACAGCAGCTACACCTGCAAGAGGAGGAGGTGCAGTTACAGCAGCTACACCTGCAGGAGGAGGAGGTGCAGTTATAGCAGTTACACCTGCAGGAGGAGGAGGTGCAGTTACAGTAATTACACCTGCAGGAGGAGGAGGTGCAGTTACAGCAGCTACACCTGCAGGAGGAGGAGGTGCAGTTACAGTAGTCACACCTGCAGGAGGAGGAGGTGCAGTTACAGCAGCTACACCTGCAGGAGGAGGAGGTGCAGTTACAGCAATTACACCTGCAGGAGGAGGAGGTGCAGTTACAGCAATTACACCTGCAGGAGGAGGAGGTGCAGTTACAGCAATTACACCTGCAGGAGGAGGAGGTGCAGTTATAGCAGCTACACCTGCAGGAGGAGGAGGTGCAGTTACAGCAGTTACACCTGCAGGAGGAGGAGGTGCAGTTACAGTAATCACTCCTGCAGGAGGAGGAGGTGCAGTTACAGCAGTTACACCTGCAGGAGGAGGAGGTGCAGTTACAGTAATCACTCCTGCAGGGAGGAGGAGGTGCAGTTACAGCAGTTACACCTGCAGGAGGAGGGAGGTGCAGTTACAGCAATTACACCTGCAGGAGGAGGAGGTGCAGTTATAGCAGCTACACCTGCAGGAGGAGGAGGTGCAGTTACAGCAATTACACTTGCAGGAGGAGGAGGTGCAGTTACAGCAATTACACCTGCAGGAGGAGGAGGTGCAGTTACAGCAATTACACTTGCAGGAGGAGGAGGTGCAGTTACAGCAATTACACCTGCAGGAGGGGAGGTGCAGTTATAGCAGCTACACCTGCAGGAGGAGGAGGGTGCAGTTGCAGCAATTACACCTGCAGGAGGAGGAGGTGCAGTTACAGCAATTACACCTGCAGGAGGAGGGAGGTGCAGTTACAGCAATTACACTTGCAGGAGGAGGAGGTGCAGTTACAGCAATTACACCTGCAGGAGGAGGAGGTGCAGTTACAGCAGTTACACCTGCAAGAGGAGGAGGTGCAGTTACAGCAAGTACACCTGCAAGAGGAGGAGGTGCAGTTACAGCAATTACACCTGCAGGAGGAGGAGGTGCAGTTACAGCAATTACACCTGCAGGAGGAGGAGGTGCAGTTACAGCAATTACACCTGCAAGAGGAGGAGGTGCAGTTACAGCAATTACACCTGCAAGAGGAGGAGGTGCAGTTAAAGCAATTACACCTGCAGGAGGAGGAGGTGCAGTTACAGCAATTACACCTGCAGGAGGAGGAGGTGCAATTACAGCAATTACACCTGCAAGAGGAGGAGGTGCAGTTACAGCAATTACACCTGCAAGAGGAGGAGGTGCAGTTACAGCAGCTACACCTGCAAGAGGAGGAGGTGCAGTTAAAGCAATTACACCTGCAGGGAGGAGGAGGTGCAGTTAAAGCAATTACACTTGCAGGAGGAGGAGGTGCAGTTACAGCAATTACACCTGCAGGAGGAGGAGGTGCAGTTACAGCAATTACACCTGCAAGAGGAGGAGGTGCAATTACAGCAATTACACCTGCAAGAGGAGGAGGTGCAGTTACAGCAATTACACCTGCAGGAGGAGGAGGTGCAGTTACCAGCAATTACACCTGCAAGGAGGAGGAGGTGCAGTTATAGCAGCTACACCTGCAAAGGAGGAGGAGGTGGTTACAGCAGCTACACCTGCAGAAAGAGGAGGTGCAGTAATGCGTTTCTCCGCAGGTTTACGGGAACGGAGCGGTCTCCCTTCGTGGACGTGACCAGGTTTAACTGGAGGAGATCGGTCTCCGGTCTGTTACCGATTGATTGAGGGTACGTGACCCGATCGGCAGGTTTAGCTGGAGGAGCAGATGGAGGACATGAGGGCGGATCTCCCAGTTTACCTGGAGCTCAATGATCGGTCTCCGGTACGTGTGACCCGATCGAACCAGGTTTAACTGGTGTATTCATGTCTCCGGTCATGTGACCCGATCGACCAGGTTTTACTGGAACGTATTGATCGGTCTCCGGTCGTGTGACCCGATCGACCAGGTTTAACTGGAACGTATTGATCGGTCTCCGGTCGTGTGACCCGATCGACCAGGTTTAACTGGAACGTATTGATCGGTCTCCGGTCGTGTGACCCGATCGACCAGGTTTAACTGGAACGTATTGATCGGTCTCCGGTCGTGTGACCCGATCGACCAGGTTTAACTGGAACGTATTGATCGGTCTCTGGTCGTGTGACCCGATCGACCAGGTTTTACTGGAACGTATTGATCGGTCTCCGGTCGTGTGACCCGATCGACCAGGTTTTACTGGAACGTATTGATCGGTCTCTGGTCGTGTGACCCGATCGACCAGGTTTAACTGGAACGTATTGATCGGTCTCCGGTCGTGTGACCCGATCGACCAGGTTTAACTGGAACGTATTGATCGGTCTCCGGTCGTGTGACCCGATCGACCAGGTTTAACTGGAACGTATTGATCGGTCTCCGGTCGTGTGACCCGATCGACCAGGTTTAACTGGAACGTATTGATCGGTCTCCGGTCGTGTGACCCGATCGACCAGGTTTAACTGGAACGTATTGATCGGTCTCCGGTCGTGTGACCTGATGGTGTGATTGCGTGCAGGATGTGCGTGTCCTCTACAACCAGATGGCCGGACGGGAGGTGGACGAACCAGACGCCCCCATAGAAACCAGCCTGGAGCAGATCCTGGCCTACATCAGGAGCCACTGGGAGAAGGTCACAGAGAAGAACCGGGCTGAGACTGACAGTTACCTGGAGTGTAAGGTTAGGCAGCATCACCTCCTCAGGTGTCCTCACAGGTGTGCTAGCTGGGGATCCTGAGCTGTGTGTCGTGCTGCAGGAGGCGCAGTGTGTGAGCAGCAGGCTGAGTCCTGAGGAGGAGCAAGTGGAGGCACTGAAGGCAGAATGCAGCGACACCGGCTGTAAAATCCAGAGTCTGCAAGCTGAGACCGAGTCCATCAGAGCACTGGTCAGTCCCACTTAGTCATCAATAACCTGATTCATAGCGGTCAGTAACCTAACTGATAACAATCAATAACCTAATTTGTAGCAATCAATAAGATGATTGGCAGTGATCAGTAAGCTGAATAAAAGCAATCAATAAGCTTATTGATTGTGATCAATAACCTGATGTGTAACAACCAATAACCTGTTTGATCACGATTTATAAGCAGATGCATAATGATAAAAAATCTAATTCCTAGCAATCAATAATCTGATCGATAACAATCAATAAGTTGATTGGTAGTGATCAATAAGCTGATTGTCAGTGATGAATAACCTGATTGCATTAGTGATCAATAACCTGATTGATAGTAATCAATAACCTGATTGTTAGTGATGAATAACCTGATTGTCAGTGATGAATAACCTGATTGTCAGTGATCGATAACCTGATTGTCAGTGATGAATAACCTGATTGGTAGTGATCAATAAGCTGATTGTCAGTGATGAATAACCTGATTGTCAGTGATGAATAACCTGATTGTCAGTGATGAATAACCTGATTGGTAGTGATCAATAAGCTGATTGGTAGTGATGAATAACCTGATTGTCAGTGATGAATAACCTGATTGTCAGTGATGAATAACCTGATTGTTAGTGATCAATAACCTGATTGTCAGTGATGAATAACCTGATTGTCAGTGATGAATAACCTGATTGTCAGTGATGAATAACCTGATTGTCAGTGATGAATAACCTGGTTGTCAGTGATGAATAACCCGATTGTCAGTGATGAATAACCTGATTGGTAGTGATCAATAAGCTGATTGTCAGTGATGAATAACCCGATTGTCAGTGATGAATAACCTGATTGGTAGTGATCAATAACCTGATTGTCAGTGATGAATAACCTGATTGTCAGTGATGAATAACCCGATTGTCAGTGATGAATAACCTGATTGTCAGTGATGAATAACCTGATTGTCAGTGATGAATAACCCGATTGTCAGTGATGAATAACCTGATTGGTAGTGATCAATAAGCTGATTGTCAGTGATGAATAACCTGATTGGTAGTGATGAATAACCTGATTGGTAGTGATCAATAAGCTGATTGTCAGTGATGAATAACCTGATTGTCAGTGATGAATAACCTGATTGGTAGTGATGAATAACCTGATTGTCAGTGATGAATAACCTGATTGTTAGTGATCAATAACCCGATTGGTAGTGATCAATAACCTGATTGTCAGTGATGAATAACCTGATTGTCAGTGATGAATAACCTGATTGTCAGTGATGAATAACCTGATTGTTAGTGATCAATAACCCGATTGGTAGTGATCAATAACCTGATTGTCAGTGATGAATAACCTGATTGTCAGTGATGAATAACCTGATTGGTAGTGATGAATAACCTGATTGTCAGTGATGAATAACCCGATTGTCAGTGATGAATAACCTGATTGGTAGTGATCAATAAGCTGATTGTCAGTGATGAATAACCTGATTGTCAGTGATGAATAACCTGATTGGTAGTGATGAATAACCTGATTGTCAGTGATGAATAACCTGATTGTCAGTGATGAATAACCTGATTGTCAGTGATGAATAACCTGATTGTCAGTGATGAATAACCTGATTGTCAGTGATGAATAACCTGATTGTCAGTGATGAATAACCTGATTGTCAGTGATGAATAACCTGATTGGTAGTGATCGATAACCTGATTGTCAGTGATGAATAACCTGATTGTTAGTGATGAATAACCTGATTGGTAGTGATGAATAACCTGATTGTCAGTGATGAATAACCTGATTGTCAGTGATGAATAACCTGATTGGTAGTGATCAATAACCTGATTGTCAGTGATGAATAACCTGATTGTCAGTGATGAATAACCCGATTGTCAGTGATGAATAACCTGATTGTCAGTGATGAATAACCTGATTGTCAGTGATGAATAACCCGATTGTCAGTGATGAATAACCTGATTGGTAGTGATCAATAAGCTGATTGTCAGTGATGAATAACCTGATTGGTAGTGATGAATAACCTGATTGGTAGTGATCAATAAGCTGATTGTCAGTGATGAATAACCTGATTGTCAGTGATGAATAACCTGATTGGTAGTGATGAATAACCTGATTGTCAGTGATGAATAACCTGATTGTCAGTGATGAATAACCCGATTGGTAGTGATCGATAACCTGATTGTCAGTGATGAATAACCTGATTGTCAGTGATGAATAACCTGATTGGTAGTGATGAATAACCTGATTGTTAGTGATCAATAACCTGATTGTCAGTGATGAATAACCTGATTGTCAGTGATGAATAACCTGATTGAGTGATGAATAACCTGATTGTAGTGATGAATAACCTGATTGTCAGTGATGAATAACCCGATTGTCAGTGATGAATAACCTGATTGGTAGTGATCAATAAGCTGATTGTCAGTGATGAATAACCTGATTGTCAGTGATGAATAACCTGATTGGTAGTGATGAATAACCTGATTGTCAGTGATGAATAACCTGATTGTCAGTGATGAATAACCTGATTGTTAGTGATGAATAACCTGATTGTCAGTGATGAATAACCTGATTGTCAGTGATGAATAACCTGATTGTCAGTGATGAATAACCTGATTGTCAGTGATGAATAACCTGATTGTCAGTGATGAATAACCTGATTGTTAGTGATGAATAACCTGATTGTCAGTGATGAATAACCTGATTGTCAGTGATGAATAACCTGATTGTCAGTGATGAATAACCTGATTGTCAGTGATGAATAACCTGATTGTCAGTGATGAATAACCTGATTGTTAGTGATGAATAACCTGATTGTCAGTGATGAATAACCTGATTGTCAGTGATGAATAACCTGATTGTCAGTGATGAATAACCTGATTGTCAGTGATGAATAACCTGATTGTTAGTGATGAATAACCTGATTGTTAGTGATGAATAACCTGATTGTCAGTGATGAATAACCTGATTGTCAGTGATGAATAACCTGATTGTCAGTGATGAATAACCTGATTGTCAGTGATGAATAACCTGATTGTCAGTGATGAATAACCTGATTGTCAGTGATGAATAACCTGATTGTTAGTGATGAATAACCTGATTGTCAGTGATGAATAACCTGATTGTCAGTGATGAATAACCTGATTGTAGTGATGAATAACCTGATTGGTAGTGATGAATAACCTGATTGTCAGTAGAATAACTGATTGTCAGTGATGAATAACCTGATTGTAGTGATGAATAACCTGATTGTTAGTGATGAATAACCTGATTGTTAGTGATGAATAACCTGATTGTTAGTGATGAATAACCTGATTGTCAGTGATGAATAACCTGATTGTCAGTGAGAATAACCTGATTGTCAGTGATGAATAACCTGATTGTTAGTGATGAATAACCTGATTGTCAGTGATGAATAACCTGATTGTCAGTGATGAATAACCTGATTGTTAGTGATGAATAACCTGATTGTCAGTGATGAATAACCTGATTGTCAGTGATGAATAACCTGATTGGTAGTGATGAATAACCTGATTGTCAGTGATGAATAACCTGATTGTCAGTGATGAATAACCTGATTGTTAGTGATGAATAAGCTGATTGTCAGTGATGAATAACCTGATTGTCAGTGATGAATAACCTGATTGTCAGTGATGAATAACCTGATTGTAGTGATGAATACCTGATTGTAGTATGAATAACCGATTGTCAGTATGAATAACCGATTGGTAGTATAATAAGTGAATAACCTATTGTAGTATGAATAACCGATTGTTAGTGATGAATAACCTGATTGTTAGTGATGAATAACCTGATTGTCAGTGATGAATAACCTGATTGGTAGTGATCAATAACCTGATTGTCAGTGATGAATAACCTGATTGTCAGTGATGAATAACCTGATGTCAGTGATGAATAACCTGATTGTTAGTGATCAATAACCTGATTGTTAGTGATGAATAACCTGATTGTCAGTGATGAATAACCTGATTGTCAGTATGAATAACCTGATTGTAGTGATGAATAACCTGATTGTTAGTTAATCCTTTGAATCCTGATTGTAGTATGAATAACCTGATTGTTAGTGATGAATAACCTGATTGTCAGTGATGAATAACCCGATTGTCAGTGATGAATAACCTGATTGGTAGTGATCAATAAGCTGATTGTCAGTGATGAATAACCTGATTGTCAGTGATGAATAACCTGATTGTCAGTGATGAATAACCTGATTGTCAGTGATGAATAACCTGATTGTCAGTAGACAGGCCTATGAATAACCTGATTGTCAGTATGAATAACCTGATTGTCAGTGATGAATAACCTGATTGTTAGTGATGAATAACCTGATTGGTAGTGATGAATAAGCTGATTGTCAGTGATGAATAACCTGATTGTCAGTGATGAATAACCTGATTGTCAGTGATGAATAACCTGATTGTCAGTGATGAATAACCTGATTGTTAGTGATGAATAACCTGATTGTTAGTGATGAATAACCTGATTGTCAGTGATGAATAACCTGATTGTCAGTGATGAATAACCTGATTGGTAGTGATGAATAACCTGATTGTCAGTGATGAATAACCTGATTGTCAGTGATGAATAACCTGATTGTTAGTGATCAATAACCGTGCAGTGATGATCCTGATTGTCAGTGATGAATAACCTGATTGTCAGTGATGAATAACCTGATTGGTAGTGATGAATAACCTGATTGTCAGTGATGAATAACCGGATTGTCAGTGATGAATAACCTGATTGGTAGTGATCAATAACCTGATTTAGTATGAATACTGTTTTTATTCCGATTGTCAGTGATAATAACCTATTGAGTATGAATACTGATTGTAGTATAATACGAATATGATTTATAACTGATTGTCAGTGATGAATAACCTGATTGTTAGTGATGAATAACCTGATTGGTAGTGATCAATAAGCTGATTGTCATGATGAATAACCTGATTGTCAGTGATGAATAACCTGATTGTCAGTGATGAATAACCTGATTGTAGTGATCAATAAGCTGATTGTAGTGATGAATAACCTGATTGTAGTGATGAATACCTGATTGTTAGTGATGAATAACCTGATTGGTAGTGATCAATAACCTGATTGTCAGTGATGAATAACCTGATTGTCAGTGATGAATAACCTGATTGTCAGTGATGAATAACCTGATTGTCAGTGATGAATAAGCTGATTGTAGTGATGAATAACTGATTGTAGTATGAATAACCTGATTGTAGTGATAATACCTGATTGTCGTGATGATACGATTGATGATGATGAATAACCGATTGTTAGTGATGAATAACCTGATTGTTAGTGATGAATAAGCTGATTGTTAGTGATGAATAACCTGATTGTCAGTGATGAATAACCTGATTGGTAGTGATGAATAACCTGATTGTAGTGATGAATAACCTATTGTAGTGATAATAACAGATTGTTAGTGATGAATAACCTGATTGTCAGTGATGAATAACCTGATTGTCAGTGTGATGAATAACCTGATTGTCAGTGATGAATAACCTGATTGTCAGTGATGAATATGTGTAGTGATGAATAACCTGATTGTCAGTGATGAATAAATTGTCAGTGATGAATAACCTGATTGGTGATGAATAACCTGATTGGTATGTGATGAATAACCTGATTGTCAGTGATGAATAACCTGATTGGTAGTGATGAATAACCTGATTGTCAGTGATGAATAACCTGATTGTCAGTGATGAATAACCTGATTGTATGATGAATAACCTGATTGTCAGTGATGAATAACCTGATTGTCAGTATGAATATGATTGTTAGTGATGAATAACCTGATTGTTAGTGATGAATAAGCTGATTGGTCAGTGATGAATAAGCCTGATTGGTAGTGATGAATAACCTGATTGTTAGTGATGAATAACCTGATTGTCAATGATAGTGATGAATAACCTGATTGTCAGTGATGAATAACCTGATTGTTAGTGATGAATAACCTGATTGTTAGTGATGAATAACCTGATTGGTATTGGTGAATAACCTAAATCGATTTAGTGATAATAGTGATTTAATGATAATGACTGGTTAGTGATGAATAACCTGATTGTTAGTGATGAATAACCTGATTATCTTTAATGATTAGTGATTGTGATCTATTGACAGTGATTGATAGAGATGAATGACATGATTGTGAGTTATGATTATTCTGATTTAGTGATGAATAACTGATTGTCAGTGATGAATAATTATTGTCAGTAATGGATAACCTGATTGTGAGTGATAATAAGCTGTTGTAGTGATGAATAACCTGATTGTCAGTGATGAATAACCTGATTGTTAGTGATGAATAACCTGATTGTTAGTGATGAATAACCTGATTGTCAGTGATGAATAACCTGGTTGTAGTGATGAATAACCTATTGTCACTGATGAATAACCTAGTGATGATAACCTGATTTATCAGTGATGAATAACCTGATTGTCAGTGATGTAAATAACCTGATTGGTAGTGATGAATAACCTGATTGTCAGTGATGTGAATAACCTGATTGTCAGTGATGAATAACCTGATTGTCGTGTGAATAACCTGATTGTCAGTGATGAATAACCTGATTGTCAGTGATGAATAACCTGATTGGTAGTGATCAATAACCTGATTGTCAGTGATGAATAACCTGATTGTGTAGTGATGAATAACCTGATTGTCAGTGATGAATAGCTGATTGTCATGTAATGAATATGTGTGTGATTGTCAGTGATGAATAACCTGTTTGTAGTGATGAATAACCTGATTGTAGTGATGAATAAGCTGATTGTCAGTGATGAATAACCTGATTGTTAGTGATGAATAACCTGATTGTAGTGATGAATAAGCTGATTGTCATTGGTGAATAAGATGATTGTCAGTGATGAATAACCTGATTGTCAGTGATGAATAACCTGATTGTTAGTGATGAATAACCTGATTGTCAGTGATGAATAACCTGATTGTCAGTGATGAATAACCTGATTGTCAGGATGATTAATAACTGATTGTCAGTGATGAATAACCTGATTGTCAGTGATGAATAACCTGATTGTATGTGATGAATAACCTGATTGTCAGTGATGAATAA
>JALJCO010007888.1:0-31896 GCA_023101725.1 Atherinomorus stipes
TGACAAACTGCAGTTGAGTTTGATGGACATAATCATTCAACCAATAAGCATGGGCCGTTCGCAATGAAATTCATTTCATTGGATGAGGTTTTTCCAGTCCTGTACGCTCCACAGGTAATTAATTTCATACATTTTTGTGTCAGAACGTTTAATTAATTGTCTGCAATCAGGGTGTGAAGAAGACTAAGCAATATAGTAAAAAATGCTTCTGGAAAACATCATCCACCCTGCCTTTAAGCTGAGTCCTGCTGCTGGTTCGGACCAACCTGTGGGATCTGCTGATCCAGGCAGCCAGTCCAGCTTTGGTCTTTAACAAACAGCTTCTGGACTTTTAGCCTTGTTTACTTTGAAATAGTGTTTGCTGCAGCTTGTAGTGCGAGTCCCTTTTCAAAGTCCTCTGCAGCTCATTTCAGCCGGGCTCTGGACCACCGCTGCTAGGGGGCACCTCTTTGGAGGAGCCTTGACCCCTGGCCCCGCGCCCTGCGCCTCCACACTGCTCCAGCAGCTTAACAAGCATAAAGAGGTACAGGATTAAAGGGATAAGAGGACTGGAGAAAGAATGAAGCCATTAAGACAGACTGTGTGTGTTCCTTCACTCTTCTCTTGTTTGCTCTTCCTCTTCAGGGAGGTGAGCGATCTAAAGGACGAGGCTCGGTAGGTGGGTGTTGGCTCCGGGTGGCAGCTTGTTGGAGTTTTAATTAGTCGGAGTAATCAAAAGATGATTGTGAATGAGGCAGGAGGGAATAAAAGCAGGCTTCAGAGAGGAGGGGGCTTCGCTGTTTGCTCAGCCAAAGCTCAAGAAGTCAGAGTGAGGCCTGGAGATTCTCTGGAGATTCACTTCAACATGTTTGCTAGCATGAAAAGGATCTCAGCCATCAATCAGAGGCATTCATTTATTCACCTTCCGGGTGGGGGAGGGTTCTCCTGAAGTGGTCTGTCTGTGGTGTCTCTGAGAAAAATTAAACCAATCAATGGCTGGATGCCTCGTTGGATTTCTGGCATGAAAATAAAAAAGATCCACTTTTGTTTCAGAAGTGTGTGAAGACGTAAACAGAACATTTTGGGTGGAAGTTTTCCAGCTGCGGAGTTGGTGATGTGATGCTGGAAACCTCAACACATTTTAGCTGCAGACGAAAGGACATGGTGGGCTATGAGGTCATCGCCAGTGGTCCAGGTCTGGAGTGGGAGCCATGTGAAGGATGATGGAGGTCCGACAGAAATGTTGAACATGGTTTTTGGATGTTATATAAAGTTGCACTGTTTTCTCATTACATTTATATTTTAACAGATTATTACAGTTTATTACACATAGGCCCTCATATGATAGAATACGTTGTGTAAAATCAAGTAATATAATAAATAAAGTCATTTTACAATGAAGATCAGAGTTTTCAGTGGAATGAAAAGCTCGGCTTCTTAGTTTAAACAGCTTTAAAAGGCAAGTAAACAATATTTGTACAGATGTGGGCATGAAAAAGTTCCCCTTTCAGCCGACTGCCAGCCACTTACCAGCCACTACCAGCCACTTACCAGCGATTCAGTCGCACAGAGAAACGCCCGTGTGCCCAGGGGAAATGATTTCAGACCATAAATGAACGCCCGGAACAAGGGCGTTTCCACACGCCAAGTTTGGACATCGTGCGTGATGACGTATTCACGGGACAAATCGTTCAGCCAGTGATAGTGCAGTAATAGTGCACTGTCTCGTAATACACTACAGTGATACCCTGCAATAATTCAGTAAGTACAGTGTTACAATGATAATCTGCCATCTGTGATACTTATCGATGATGTTGATGATCATTTACAAGCATTAACTTTGGAATCAAAGTGATCCAAGAAGTTTGACCAGACCATTATGAAAAATCCTTCATCCTTATAGCCTTATTGTTTAAAAATTATTATTCAGCCAGTGTCATCAGAGACATTCTGCAAATTTCATTCTAATCTGACGGTTTGCTTCAGTCTGAAATGATGAAAGATTGCGAGCAGAACCTCTAAAAACCTTTGGTTTAAAATACAATAGGAACCCATGTAGCATTAACAGATTAAAGGGACACTGTGTAATCGGGAGCAGCTCCCTCGTACTTTTCATGCTGCATTCACGTGAAACCGGGCAGACCGACGACATCCGCTGCATGTAAAGTTATCACCGGCCTCTATGTGAAGACGTGGTCCGTCAGTTACAGTGACTTCAGTCCACATCTGATTTGTTGTCATGGCGATGTCGTATTGTTTTCCCTGACCCATGTTTTACCGTCTTTCGTTCGGCTTCATTGATTAAAATGACATCTGGTTTGTTACCAACGGCCGTCTGCCCGACTGCACGTGAACCCAGCATCAGTGAGACGCTGGTTTCTCCCACTGCAGCGCGGTGACTTTTCAAAGGCATTACCTCGAACTGAGCTGAAAACTCCGGTGTGTCCAGTGAGTTTCTGTGTTTTCCTACCGTCACGCTTCTCCCGAACGCAAAACCATGGCGATACGACATGGCAGCCTCCACCGAGCCGCCCCGCTCGATGTGTAAATGAATGATACGAACGGCAAATTTAGAACTTAGAGGAGCACTTCAGTTTGTTGATGGGAGTGATTACTGATTAATGAAAAAACACTTTTGAACCAAATAATCAGTTTTTGTGAATAAAACACAGGAGAACTTACACAATATCCCTTTAACAAACTAGTTCCTTTGAAACTTCCGGGAGCAGCTCAAGCCACGATGTAACAACGCCTCAGTTCATGTGGTCGCATGATGGAAACGATGTTGGCAAAATTTCTGGTTCGAGGTGGAGTCGAGCAAACGAGCTCAAGTGAAGTGTAGTTTTATATGGTGAGTGGAGATCTCCTGCAGGCTCCCCATGCAACCATATCTCACAATGACACAGAATCCTTCAAAAAGCCCTGGATCCAAACAGTGATCCAGATCATCATCAATATATAATCAGTTCTTCCTTTTACCATTATGCTGACGGACAGACAAACGTCAGCAATTACATTACATCCTCCACTCTGACAGAGGTATAAACAAAAGTCACTGGCAAGGTGTACAGCAGCCACGTATCTATCTATCTATCTATCTATCTATCTATCTATCTATCTATCTATCTATCTATCTATCTATCTATCTATCTATCTATCTATCTATCTATCTATCTATCTATCTATCTATCTCACTGAGAAAGAGAGACACTCTTCAAATGCTGTGTCTAAGCTTTACATATAATTTTTATTAATTTATTAGGGATGTGCGTCAAATAAAAAAATGAATCTAATTAATTAGATGCTTTGTAATTAATTAATCTCAATTAATCACATTTTTATCATTACAAAAATTTCCTCCAAAAATATCATTAAACGCATAAAAAACTTCAATGCACTAATTTTCTCGTAATTAATCAATCCTAATTAACGCGTTAAGG
This sequence comes from Atherinomorus stipes, assembly GCA_023101725.1. Taxonomy (NCBI): domain Eukaryota; kingdom Metazoa; phylum Chordata; class Actinopteri; order Atheriniformes; family Atherinidae; genus Atherinomorus; species Atherinomorus stipes. The sequence continues at coordinate 3,420 of JALJCO010007888.1, forward strand.
TCCCACCCTTATTATTTATTCATTTATTTGTGATTAATGGATTGGTATAGAGAAATGCTCTGTGTTGGTACATAATAGGTACTGTATTTTTTACCTGTCGCTTTCGTTTACATTGTTTGTAAACATTTTCGTGTCACCTCATTGACTTTAGTTTTTGACATCGCCCTCAGGTGCAGGCTGCATTTCCTTCTGTTGGCTGGCTATTTTTATGGCTGGTTACCATTTAATCACATGTTCAGTTGTTGGCTTTTTACTGAATATTAATGGTCTGTTATAACTGGGGAAAGTATTCTGATGAGCAGATAATCGGACCAGTGTGCCTCCACCTGAACGTGTCTCAATGGATCTCAGTACAGGATTTGATCTTGTCTTTCCCACAACCACAAGATGTCTGTCCACATGGTTGCTAAAGAAATGAGAAGCTGCTCACTGCATCAGTCCGCTTAAAGGAACAGTACACCAACAGAATGTGTGTTCATTTTCTCCTCACCATCATGCTGAGCAAGACTCTGGAGCACTTTTTTAATATCTCAAATGCAGCCGGAGATCGGAGAGGTTTTCGTTTTCCCCCAACTTTCATATAATGGACTTCACCAGCGACTGAACCAAAAAGGTCCATAAAAGTCCACAAAGACTTGTCAACATTCCTCCATACTGCTCGTCCAATGTAATCCAAGTGTCCGGAGTGGGTAGTGTCCAGAATTCGATGGAAAACACATCATTTAGTAGTATATGTTTATAGCCTAAACAGTAGAACATCTAGCCGCGAAGCGCACCCCCTGTGAGTTCACGACATTATGGAAACCGCAGCAGACAAGATCGTGAGTTCTTCTTTTTTTTCTTTCTTTGTTTTAAATCAATATCCAAACCCTCTTCTGTTTGTCTGCAGCTCGTACTCTTAGCACAATGGAAACAGTGAATTTCTTGATTGGAAATGCAACTGTGACTACATCTATCAGCAGAAAGGTCTGAGCAGACTCTTCTTCTTAAGGAAGCTAAAAATTTTTTATGTGTGAAAAGATGTTGCAGATCTTCTATAAGTCTGTGGTAGAAAGTGCAATTAGCTTTGCAGCCATCTGCTGGGGCAGCAGCATCAGAACCAGAGACTTGAAGAAACTAAACAAGCTGATCAAGAAAGCTGGTTCTGTGCTGGGGATAACTCTGGAGCCGCTGGAGCTGATCGTTCAAAAAAATGCTTCACAAGCTGATGAAGATGATGGAGGACACTTCCCATCCTCTCCACAACACGGTGAAGAATCAACAGAGTGTGTTCAGTGGGAGGCTAGCGTCAAGTTCGCTGTAGGACGGAGAGATACAGGAATTCATTCCTGCCAGCAACCATCACCCTAAAGAACAAGACTAACTGACTTTTTGTTTATAAATAAAAAAAAAAAAAAAAAAAAAAAAAAAAAAAAAAAAGTGAGCTTTTACAATACTGATTTCCCTTCGGGGATGAATAAAGTATTTTTCATTTCATTTCATTTCATTTCTTCTTCTACGTTCGCATTATCGGCAGAGTAGGCTCTGAATGCTGCAGCTTCCATAGTGTCGTGAACATACATGTACTATTCCTTTAAATAACTTGTGGTGGTGAGGGGGTTTGTAGGCCATTGCATGCATAAATGGGAGTCTTCGATGCCTTTGTCTCCCCTCACAAATACCAGTAGTAATGAGTAAAGTACATTTTTATTCATATAGTACCTTTCAAGATAGAAATCACAAAGTGCTTCAAAATTAAACACCAAACAGCCAGGAACAATAAAAACAAATAAAACCAGGCAAAAGTTTATAAAGATCTGTTTTATCTGCTTTTTAATTTTAGAGGAAATGTGGCGTTGCACGCCAACAAAGCCACGTGATACGCTGGAGTTTCCTACTCCGAGTGTGACCAGCTCCACCGGTGAATTATGTAAAATCAGTTTTCATCTCTGGATTTTCCCCAGTCTGAAAACCTTTCAGAAGTTAAGACCATCTCACACGGAAATCAGTGCAGGGCCATTTTTATGAAGCGAGGCAGGAATAAACTGCTGTCCCCGCTGCACTCTGACATCATCTCTGCTTATAGTTTACCAGCAGGATTGTATGGTGGACAGTTGTAGACACAAAGAAGCACCTGCTGCGATCCTGCAACCAGCTGGAAGCTGCTGCAACTGCAGAAGCTGGCTTCATGATTACCTAGTTCTCCTTCCATCCCGTTCATTTCCAGAATGTGAGGGGGTTTTACACATTTATATCTGTAATTACAAGGTCATTCCAAAGGTTTTTTTTTATTTTAATAATGAAGAACTTAATTCAGACAAAGTGAGATAGAAAACTGCAGCTTCTTATTTCAGTCATTACTCAGATGATTCATGATGAGCAGGAACCAATCTGGACCCGATGACGTCTCCATCGATGTCTCTTATTTCTGTACCGCTCTCCTTCAATATCATTGTCCACATGCCAGCTTGTGAACAGAAAGGATGAGAGACAAAAGCTAAAAGGAGCTGAGAGAGATGTGAAGCAGGGAGGAAGAGTTGCTGAAAAGAGGAGGGTAAGATCACTTAGAAGAGGAGGAGGAGGAGGAGGTGCAGCTGTGCAAACACTGTGCCCTGCTGCACCTCCCTCACATGTACCTCCTTCCTCCTTCCATCATCATTACAAGGTTTCCTGCTTTTCATGTTTTCTGTACATCTCTGATAGCGAGTCAGGCTGAAAACTCCACGCAGAAATCACTTCTCAGAGAAAACACACCGTTTTTATCACAACTTTGTGGATTTCAGGGTGAACTGTGTTCACAGACAGATTTATGGAGTCTTCCTGAGTCCATGCAGTTCCAGTAGAGAATCATGTCTGCTTTTAATGCAGAAGATCACCAGTATCCAGCCTGGTCCCCTGCACACAGAGATTCCTCCTGATCCTCTCCATCTTCTGATGATGTTCTACGCAGATGGAGGATCTTCAAAGTCTGAGCAACATTTTTCTGAACTTCCACAATGTTTAGAGCCAGTTTGTCTCAGATTGGTGAACCTCTGTCCATCTTTCCATCTGAGAGACTCTGAAATACTCCCTTTATACCCAGTCAAGTTACTGACCTGTTCCCAGTTAAACCAGTCATGTTACTGACCTGTTTCTAGTTAACCTGATTAGATATTAAAGTCTCCTCCAGTTGTTATTTTCCAGCCTTTTGTTGCTCCTGTTCCAATACTATTTGTAATTGAAATGGTTGATTTCATCATCATTTAGTCATTACTTTCATTCATTGTTTTATCATCATCAGCATTTACCCTCACAGCTCCCTCAGCTTTCTGAAGGGTAGTGAATGACCTTTTACTTTTTTCTACAAATGCAAACAGCGTAAAACTTGGTCATGGTTTGTATTTTGGCTTGACTCGTGATATTCTTGAAGATGAGTTGTCTAACTCTTTTTCTAAGGTCTCAAACAGGGTCACATGGACACTTTTGTTACAATTAAAACGTTCCCAAGTCCAGAAAAGGGATTAGATCCGTATTTTTTGCGCCACGCGACCGCACCAAAAGTCTGGAAGAGTTGTGAGAACGGAACTAGTGATGGGAAGTTCGGCTCTTTTGATTTGGCTCCCAAAGAACGGTTGGAAGAGGCCGTCGGCACGATTGGAAAGTCCGGAACGCTTGACGCAAGGGGGGAGAGAGGGAAAAGGGGTGGTGTTGGGTCTCTGGCTCCTCCCGAAGTAGACGTTCCTCATGCACACCGAGTAATGACACACATAGGACACGTTTCTGGGAACTTCATGCTGACTCTCTCTCGATCGGCATGCTCTGCTGCACTGACAACCGGCCGTTCTTTATTTAAACATTCAACAAAGAACATATACACTAGCGTCAACTACGAAGCATGCATGTGCTTAGATTGTCTATTAGTAACAGTCACACTCTAACAATCCGTGCCACATTGACTTGCATTGAAAAGGACCTTTCTAGAATCAAATTTTATTTCAGAATAAATGTTTAGGAGAACATTTTTCTCCTCACACACTTGCTCTACGCTTCAATGATGTCGTTTGAACTGTTTTCCATGACATCAGACCATTTACTCAGAAGGAGCCCCGCTTTTTATCTTAGTGATGAAACCAGAGACTTCAATGTTATTTCAGCCAGAGTCCTTCAAAAACTCAAAAATGCTGAACATCCAATTAAGTACACAATTTTTTTTCTTCTTTCATGTGAGCTTATTTGAGCGTGAAAGGGTCTCAAATTTATAATTTTGGTGTTTGTTTTTTTTTCAACTGTTTAAATCAGTCGGATCACATGCTAATTATTCAGGTCAGGCTTTTGCAGGGATTTTAGTGATGCACTGCCATTCCAGTTCAAACTGGAATTTTTCCCCCATTTTTTTGCATCTTGAAACAACTTCTCATTGAGCTTTTTAATTGTGGTTGCTATAATCCAATGCTCTGCACATCTAATAATGGCTTGCCAGCTACAAGCTATTTTTGGGCTATTTAACCCAATTTTCAGTTTTAGGCAATGGGAACATACTGGAACTTAAAGGGTTAAAATTTTGAAACTCATTGATTTTTTGGTATTGATTGTCAGGCCAGAAGTCTGTGATGCGAGCCATGAAAATAAATGCAACTTTTAATTTTCAGATAATATTTACAAGCCATTAATTGACATTGGCCAGTCCGTGCCCTTAAGAAGCTGAACGTAACTTTAAGAACAACAAAAACAAAACAAAACAAAAAACACTGTAGCATAAAAAGTCAAGATGAAACAGAAAAAACATTTTATACATTTTTAAAATACTCCAGGGCTCTGATAATCCTGCACAAAAAAAAAAAAAAAAAAAAAAAAGCATTAATCATACCCTGTTTTCAGTTTTTTGGGAAGTTGGCGCATCATGTATGCAAAGTGGAATTTAAAGGGTTAAAATTGTAAAAAAATTTTGCTATTGATTGTTAGGCCAGAAGTCTGTGATGAAAACCATGAAAGAAAATGGCAACTTTTCATTTTTAGATAATATTTATGGGTAATTAACTGACACTGGCCAGTCTGTGGCCTTAAGAAGCTGAACGTAAGTTTTTCTTAGGGAGCTATGAGGGGTGAATGAGATTGGACAATGACACAATAATCTTGGTTCTCAGGTTATTTTCCACAAAGTGCAGCGGCTGTCTGAAGGAAATATCACCAACCGAGTTTGTGATGCGAGCTCTGGAGAGTGTTTACCATCTCAGCTGCTTCTGCTGCTGCGTGTGCGAGCGTCAGCTCTGCAAGGGGGACGAGTTCGTCCTGAAGGACGGTCGGCTGCTGTGCAAGAGTGACTACAAGAGGGACGGGAACCTGCTGGGTACAATCAGTCCAGAAAACTCAGACTCAGGTAGGACCGGGGGGTAAAGAAAGTGGGTAAGAAACTGCCTGAGCTGTGAGGTAAAGCAGAGTTGTTTGCATGTTTGTGTCTGATAACAGAGAAGAGTGACGATGAAGACTTGGATGGGAAATCAGAGAAATTCCTCGCCAGCAGCGATGAGAGCAAGGATCCTCGGCGGCCCAAACGGCCTCGGACCATCCTCACGACGCAGCAAAGGAGGGCCTTTAAGGCCTCGTTTGAGGTGTCCTCTAAACCCTGCAGGAAGGTGAGACCAAGACTGAGACCAAGACCAAGACATTTTTTTTTTTTTGCCATTTTTCATCAGTTGTAGAACCTAAGCACCATACTGAGTTCAGCTGCTCAGTATAAAAATTTGATTTTATTATTTGGTACTTGAAGGGGTGTATAAATTTGATATATAAAAAAGCACCACCTGTCTGAAAATTATATGTTAAAAATCCTTTCAAGACCGCTCGGCCAGTCCGAAACATTGCGAGGCTGAGAGACCGAGAGACCCGAGACCAAGACCAAGACCAAGACCATGAAAAAGCGGAATTTATACGTGCATTTACTCACCAGTAACATTTCTGCATCACTCCGACTCCTTTGGATGCTATTTAGATTAGTCGTAGATCCGTATATAACCCTATAATGGCAGTGCAGGGAGCAGAATGAACGGGTCTCTGTAGGACATTATCTGCAGCACAACTCCTTCATTTCACCAGTATTTGAAGACAAATAAAAGGACCAACAAGTACCATTGTCCTGTGAGTTCAGATTTGCTGTAGTTATTGGGGGTGTTCTCCACACGTCTACCGACCGAGCGCCTACAACACCGCAGTCAAAGGTGTTCATAAAATGAACAGCAGGTAAATCATGAGCTCAACTTCTTCCATTGGTGTTCGGAATGTGTGTGTGTGAGTGTGTGTGTGTCGGAAACTTCAAAAAGACTTTGACACTTCAAAAAATGTTACTATGACGACCTCACCCACACCAAAGACCAGAGCTGAAGATGGCCTCAATTGTAATGTGAGCAAAATAAACGGGGGGGGGGGGGGGGGGGGGTGTTGACGGGCTAAGCAGGTGCTGATGTGGCACCTTCCTGGATGAATTTACATAAGAAATGCTGAGTTAATCAGGCGTGACAGACCTGCAGGGGGACTATGACAAAGGAGCAATGGCAGAAAATGGTAGATCTAGTATAAGATTTTTTATTTCTTTTATTTTTATTAGCTGATAAAGATTTTTATATTCAGATATAAGCAAATCATGCTGTGCTGTATTAGTACATAAATGTTGATATAAGTGAAAAAAAAAAAAAGTTTGCTGAGGTGGCCAGCTTTTTGTCCAGGGTGGCACCGGCGACCCCTTGGGGGTGCCATTGCTGTCGATCCCTTATTCACATTCATGTACACGCGACGTACTGTATCATCTAGATTACGTGCTACATATATTTATCTTAATGCCAAAGGAAACTGATCCGTAACACTACCTAAGCAGGAACTCCTCTTGAGGGAGATTATAGCACCATTTTCCAGAAGAAGCAACTAGTATCCTTCCCAAATCAGTTCTCTGAAGATCTGGATCTGTATTCAAAGCATGGCTAACTCAAATAACACAAATTTTCCAGACTTCGGTTTAGATCGTGTGGAGTGGTTTAACACGGGTGTCCTCAGTTCTACACAGTCTATCCTTTCCAACAGAACTGGACGACCTCAGGAAATGCATGTTTACTTCCTTGTCTCTCTCTGTGTCTCATATTAATGGTGACATGAATCGGATCATAAAGTGATGTGTTTCCTCTGGGAAATTTGCAGGTGAGAGAAACGCTGGCTGCAGAGACCGGACTCAGTGTTCGCGTGGTTCAAGTCTGGTTCCAGAACCAGAGAGCAAAGGTCAGTAACCAAAACTATCCAATCCAACTTTATTTATAAAACACATAAATAACAGCAGGGTTCGACCAGAGTGCTTTACAGTCAGTGGAATACAGAAAATATCAAACAAAATACAAATCCAATTCTAAAAAAGGTGTGACTCTGTGTGAAATGAAAACAGAATTTCATGATTTCCAAACCCTGTCATCATCTTTTATTCCCAGGAGAAAAAGAAACAACATATAAGATGTTGAAACTGAGACATTTCACCATTTCAAGGAAAATATGAGCTGATTTTAAGTTTGAATTTCAGTAATGACCAGTAAAAATGACTCATTTTACAATAGCTATTAGATTTTTATTTTTTTTAACCCCTAAATATTTGAATAACAACAGTGTCCTTGGGAAATCAACACAGGAATAGAGGTAAAGTGGAAAGTCAGTTACATGAAGCAGGTAAAAGGAACATTAGAGTCTCTCAGATGGCAAGGTCCACCAATCTGAGACAAGCTGCCTCTAAAAGTTGTGGAACAATTTCAAAATATTTTTATCATTGTACAGTTGTGAAGCCTTTCATTGATTTACCACCTACAGTGTAAAATGTCATCAAAAAAATTCAGAGAATCAGAAGGAATCTCTGTGAGTATGGAACAAGATGGGAAGTTACACAACATCAACATCAACCTGATCCAACTTTTCACCAACATGTTGCTGCCATTAAATTAAATGAGTTACTGTAATATTTTCCATGAAATCATAAAATGTCTCAGTTTCAGCATTTGATGCTGTTCATGTTCTACTGGGAATAACATAAGGGTAGATGGGATTTAGAAATAATTGTATTCTGTTTAAATTACAACAGAATACAGAACCTAAATGGAAAATCATTTAGATTTTACAGTTTCAACTTTTTAAAAAATTACGAGTTATTTTGCTGCAGGGAAACATAAGCAGGTAAAAGCAGTGAAAAAAGAGAGACCCAAGAACTGAACTTCTTCCCACAGGAGAAAGTGCTATAGAGCAGCGGTTCTCAACCTTTTTCATGATGGGGCCCAATTTTTTAGTCCAAACTGGTCCATGGCCAATTCACATTTTAACACTGTATTAGGGTAATGATCTCGTATTTGGTTGATTTATTTAATAACTAAACCAAATCCACCTGCCTTTAACCTATTGAACTTAAAATATGATATGGTAAACATGAATAACATAATGTAAGAAAACATATTATGAGATCGTCATAAACTCATTTATATCACACGCATAATTCATGGAATAAAATCAGACTCCTACAAGAACAAACCAACAACAAATCAGGATTAGAAAACAAAATCTACAACTTTTCACTACAATAGAATTGAGGGACAACAGAAAAAAACTGATGGAAACTGATTTAAAAGCGATAAAATGGTGCAGTAATAGATCACATTGAAAAGAAAAAGGTTCAATTTAAATAATACAGACCATTAAAGCACAAAATTTAGTTGAAAAATGTATTTATTTAAACTTTTCTTAGATTTTTTTAAGAACTTCCAAACATAACAGACATTTTTTGCATCAATAGCTGTTCTCTCTCTTTTATTTCTTAAAAATTCTTTCTTTCCAACTAGTGTTAGATGTTTGTTTCTAGATGAAGCTTGCAGATAAAAGATTCAGGGCTTCCATTAGTGTTAGCGTTAGCATTAACGTTAGCTGGTGCTCCATCCATCTTCTCAGCTCTGCTTTGTTATCTCCGCTCACTAATTCGTATTTGATCAATTGGGGTGGATTTTTGCCTCTTTGGGGGGCAGTTTGGAACCATTTTTGTCTTCATTATTTAGTTTTAATTCTTCTTTACAACGTTAGCTACATGCTAGCATCTAGCTGAGTGTCTTCTTCTGCTTGTGTGTTGAACTCTGACAAATTAGCACCACCAGGTGGGGGGGCTACATTGCAACTCATCCAGTCATAAATAACGGTAAAAATTCAAGGTCCTGCGACCCTCACGGCCCACATGTGCAGAGGGAAGGTTTTTCGCGGCCCTCTAGGTGGCGCTTGAGGCCCAAGTTTGGGCAGCGGCCCCATGGTTAAGAATCACTGCTATAGAGGACACACATTGGCAAGAGCTACATGATATTTTTTCATTTGGACTTAATTATTAAGAATTAGTTAAATAATTCTGAATTGAGGTTTACATGGAAAAAGCATTTATTCACCTTCATTTAATGGTGCTTTAGATCTGGGGGTTGGGAAGGGTTCTGATTGGACAAGAGGTGGATGTGACGTATTTGGGGTGCAACGGTACCAAAAATTTGAGGTTCGGTTCAATACTTAAAGGTATAGTCCGGAGTTCCCCCCGTAAAAAATAAACGTTACGGTGTGTTCAGACCAAGCGCGATTTGGGCGTCAAGGGCGTCAGGTTAACATGCAAAGTCAATGGCCGACGCGCGTCGAGGAGGTGTCGAAAAACCTGCAGCGCGTTTCGCGCGTCAGGTGCGTCGCGTCGAGGCGCGTTATGCGCGTTGAGTTTTGAGATTTTGAGCGTTTGACGCGCGTTACGCGCGTCAAGGGCGTCATACGCCGGAGTTGGAAAATCTGAACTTTGGCAACTTGATGCTGGGCGTCGACCAATCAGAGCGAGTCATGACACAGACACACATTTTCTGACAGGAGAGGAAACACCCAGAAAAACCAGGGGAATCTCCTCTCTATCTGCAGACAGAGGAGGATAAACTGTGATCTGTGTCCGGTCCCGGTTTCTGAACGGTGGTTTGATGACCTGCTGTCCTGATGGGATGTACTGGGCTGATAATGCTGCCCCGCATCGGGACAGCGGGACGTTAAACTGGGCCGGATCAGACGGCTGAAAGTGCCGCTCGCCAGCAGCTCCTGGAGTAAATGATGAAACTCATCACAGTCAAAACACCTGGAATCATCTGGTGAACCGGACACAGAGCAGAGATGTCCGACGATGACGTTCCCTGCTTTATTTATCACATAAAGCCGAGCCGCTCTCTCTCCTGCACCTGCCATGGTGCAGACAGACCGGTGAAAGGAAAAAGAGAAAGGAGAGGCTCCTCCCACGGCACGGGGAGTGCTGCTTGGCTCGACATCTCTCGCCGCATGTCAGGGGCGTCAAGACGCTGGAAATCAAGCGTCTGACTTTTTAGTGACCAAGCGTCCAACTTTGGGCGTCAGGCGCGATTTTGACGCCCAAATCGCGCTTGGTCTGAACACACACCGTTAGACTTGAGCAAGTGAAATCCGTCTCAAACTCCGCCTTTGGGACTCAGCTCCCGTGCCGTGGTGCGTTTGAACACAACTCTCTCTCCCCCTGCCTGTAATTCGCTCTTTTGTATTGTTTTGTTGTGGTCGGGACGTTTCTGGGTGGAGATTTCTGTTTATATCGGCAACCAACGACAGAGCTAAGAGCATGACGCTGTGTGGAAATAAGCTCATGATTGGAGCAGACGCCAGTCACTCGAACTGTCGAAGGAAAAAGAAAGAAAGAAAGAAAGAAAGAAAGAAAGAAAGAAAGAAAGAAAGAAAGAAAGAAAGAAAACACCGTATATGCACCAAAGAGAAGGTAAGAGCTTCAGATAATGCACTTTGGAAAACCAGGGTTAATCATAGTTTGGCTTGTACCTGCTTGTGAGCTCTGAAGGAGAAGCTTGAAGTTGAATAAGCTAGCTAGAACGAGGCGGCCGTTAGCCTGAGAGGGAGGAGCACTAAGTTTGAAAACTGTTTGCAAACAGAAACGCTGGAGGGACTTCGGACTCTACCTTTAAGTGTCACGGTTTGATACTTTTTCGATACTAACAAAAAATGTTCATGCCTTTTTCAGCCCAATGTACTTTTGTCCATAACAGCTTACCGTCAGGATCATACTTAACATGAAAACCAACGTAGTTCCAAACATCAGATCTGAGTGTAATCGATTGCAGATCCACTGAATTTTTCAACACAGACGTCATCGTCAAAACACAAGTTAATAAAACAAATAAAAATTCTGTATTGTTCGATATTTGATACGTGGTAGTCATGGTTCGACACATTTCTACCAGCTAGCTCAAGTCATAAACATGTTTCACGTGCACTTCGACAAATGCCATAGCAACAGGACAAGAAAACAAGCATCCACAGAACAACTGGTATTACAGTAAGTTAAACTAGACTAATTCGGAATTGTCATTTTAAAGGAATAGTTCATCCACAGAATGATTTAACTTTATTTTCCACTGACCCTCATGGTGAACAAGACTCTGGACCACTGTTTTTATATCTCAAATGCAGCCGGAGATCAGAAAGGCTTCTCGTTTCCCCCAACTTTCATATAATGGAGTTGGCCGGGGCCCGAGCCAAAAAGATCCATAAAAATGCACAAAAACTTGTCAATATTCCTCCATTCTGCTCCTCCAATGTAATCCAAGTGTCCTGAGTGGGTAGTGTCCATAATTTAATCAAAACGACGTCATTTAGTATATTTTTAGAGCCTAAACAGTACTACATCTCTTCTCTAGGAAGCACGCCGATGCACGTTCACAAAACTATGGAAGCCACAGCAGACAAGATCGCGTGTTCTTTCTTTCTTTGTTTTAAATCAATATCCAACCCCTCTTGAACCCTCTTGTGTTTGTCCCGGTTTGTCTGCAGCTCTGTCGCTCTTAGCACAATGAAAATAGCAAATTTCATCTCCTACGCTTGTATTAACGGCAGAGTAGGCTCTGAACGCCGAGGCTTCCATAGTTTCCTGAACGCGCATTTGCGTGCCTCGTGAAAGTAAGATGAACTACTGTTTAGGCTCTAAAAATATACTAAATTACGTCATTTCCAGTACATAATGGATGCTACCCTCTCAGGACACTTGGATTACATTGGACGAGCAGTATGGAGGAATATTGACAAGTTTTTGTGGATTTTTATGAATCTTTTTGGCTCAGGCCCCGGCGAACTCCATTATATAAAAGTTGGGGGAAACAAGAAGCCTTCCTGATCGCCGGCTGCATTTGAGATATTAAAAAAGTGCTCCAGAGTCTTGCTCACCATGAGGGGAAGTGGATAATAAAGTTACATCATTCTGTGGGTAAACTATTCCTTTAATTTGGGATTAGGTTAAGAAGGTCCTTTTAAAGAAGAATGAAGACTCGTGTAAATGTGCCAATCACCAATATTAGAGTCAGATAAGAAATAGACCAGATCAGAGTTCCATTTTTAAAGTCTTCCCAGTGATACAGATGGGAAATAAAAACATTGTGGTCAAGTTACAAAGAAACAGTCAGTCCTAATGTTGACATTGCCCTGAAATCAAGGAGCACTGAGGAGTTGAAGGCAGTTGAAATAACACAGAGCACCGAGTAATGCTGTGTTGGTTGGTCAGGCTAATTTAAATGAACCTAATAAAGCCTCCAACAGCTTATCCTGGACACATGGTCCTCACCTTACACATTATAGGCCCTCCACATTCTCCACATCACTTCCTCTGAATGTGGACCCTTACCGCCTTTTGCCAAACAAGCTTGAATCTCTAAACCAGTCCTTCATCAACTGAGCCCAGAGGATTAAGACTGTATAATCTGCTGTTTGCTCTACTTGGTGGCATTTGGAAGAATAAGCTTGGCAAAGTCTGTGTTGCCACAAGATCTTTTACCAGAGTCAGCTATCAGTCTGTAAGTATGGCTTCTTTACTCAACCCACATAATCCAGCCTACAACACTGCATTACAGTCATTTTCATCCAAAGCAACATAAAGAGGGAAAACACATTCCAGGTTTAGTGCAGTAAGAAACCCTGGTATGTACATCAGACGGTGAATCCATTTTACCCGTCCATGCATGAACTTTAGAAAAGCAGGGCCACATATATATTTTAATTTATTTTGATATATTCTTTTCAAAAAAATGATAAAAAATACTATTTTCATATTTCTACAATCTAAACATTCTATAAAAGTATGGCTGTAAGCCTATTTTTCTTTCCTGTGTATCCCTAAAGCACAACAGTATACAAATATACCATCCCCACCCATGAATATACTAGAAAAGAGCTGGAAAACACTACAGGTATGTGTCCACTGTAGTGGACGCTATGCATGAAAGGGTTAAGACTACATCCCAATAAGGATTCCTCAGACAAACATGGTGGTTACAGAGCAGCAGGACTATAAACATTTAAAATCCAACTTCCTGATTGGAAACAAAATCCCAAAGATATGAGGTTTTATCCAGGTGCCCATTGTTTTCACGATTTACAGTATTTTCCTTAACTACAATATAATATTCACCATATGCAGATGACACTCAGATCTATCTCTCTGGTAAACTCAATTGCACTCCCCCATCTTCCCTTTGTTACTGTCTTAGTGAATTAAAATCCTGCTTCTCCTCAATTTTTTCTTAAACTGAACAACGTTAAAATGGAATTTGTTTTTATCAGAACCAAATCTGCACGATCATTATCCACAGCTGAAAACATATGTATGAGTCTGCTACATTTGGTTCCTTTATTACATGGACATACTATGACTTACTCTTTACTCCCACACACATCATACTGTTCAAGAACCAATTAGGCAATTAACCCCTAAAACTCAGATATCCAGCCATCAAGCACCATCAAAAAAAAAATTGTTTTTTTCTCTCAGGAATGGTAGTGTGTACCTCTGTGGGGTAAACCATGATGGATAGTTTTGATGGTCTACAAAAAGTTTTTCAGCATTTCTATCCCATCCAGGAGGTTAACAATCCAGCCACTAAATGTAGTAACTAGGGCTGTCAGACAATTTAAAAAAAAGTAATCTAATTAATTACAGGATTTGTAATTAATTAGATTAATTAATTAATTAATCAAGTTAATCACATTTTATTCTCATATCTGCTAAAACAGTTGTGGAGAACTTTCTTCTGCTTCTTCTTCTTGTGTTTATTGGCAGTTGGCAAACAGTTTTAGGTGCATAACAGCCACCCACTGCCCGGGTCATTCGGTGGGCCAAATTTAAAATGCTCGTGCTTTGAATTGGCACTCTGAATTAATCACTATTATTTTTTTAATGCATTCATTTGCAGTGTTATTAATTAATCTAATCAATGCATTAAACTGACAGCCCTAGTAGTAACACCATAATTTATCCCATTTCCATCATAAAAATATTGATATCACTACTATTGCTAAGAGACCTCTATTTAGACCTAGAAATGATGATGAAGACACTTCTATGTGTGTCTGAAAAGAAGAAAATAATAGTCCTCTGTGGCTGGAATAAAGCCACAAAGAGCGTTCTGATACAGCTGAGGTGGAGTTGGTTTGTGAGGATAGAAGGTAAATAGTAGCAGAAATAACTGGAAATGTGGAAAAGGTCTTAATATGTATATAGTTTCTTTAGTTTTTTTCCCTGTAAGCCAAGACTTGAGAGAATGATGCCAACAAAAATAATGGTGTATCATGAAAGGGTAAGTTAGCTAACTGTAGTGCACTTTTAAGGGTCAAAAGCTTAATTAAACAAATATGAAAAAAAATTTTTTTTAATGATATTTCTTCACTACGGAGCTCAGGTGCATAAATCTCACTCACGTCCCATCTTCTGTTGACTGTTAAGTGTGAGTTAAATAATTTAAACATTTGCTTTTCAGAGCTTTTTCCCACCTGTTTGTTGTTTCATCTGTGCCTGTCAGTCACCCTCTGAGCTGAAACTGTGTTTATTTGCAGATGAAGAAGTTAGCTCGTAGACAACAGCAACAGCAGGAGCAACACAACAGCCAACAGCTCGGCCAAGGTGACGATCGTCGTCTGTGTGTGCGCGTGTGCTGATTCACTTTAGACAAAAAGAAAAATGCTATTCATGTGCGTCTGCAGGCTGGAATGGATCCACTCTAACTGGTGATTACTGGGAGCTAAGTAATTTATAAATTATCTGAAGAAACAGCTTGAAATATTACATTGATTATAGGAACAATAAACAGAGCAGAGTCGCTCAGCAAACACACCCAGTTTTGTCGGCTTTAGAAAGAGTCTGATGTCCTGAAGCCAGAGCCACATCTCCGCTAGTAAATATGAGTTTTTCCAAAGGCAGTGCAATAAAAGGAGCCACGGTTGTCTTTGTAGCACAGTTCCTCGGGTTTGTGGGCTTTCTGCCACTCTGGTGTGGCAGTGGAAACGAGCACACAGTTTAGATAAGTGTCTCGCTGCTTTGGCAAGTGCTGCCTCTATCTGTTCAGACTTCCAGCGTGTCAATATTGGCAGTACAGCAGGTTTATTACAGCGGAAGCTGCTGCTGATAACCAAATGAGCTGAGCAAACCAACAAATGGAGATTGTTTGAAGTTGATGTCAGAATAACAAGGAGCCTCATGGATGATAGCACAGACGTCCTCCAGATAAGCAGGCGTTACATATACATATACATATACATATACATATACATATACATATACATATATGTGGATGAAATAGCTTTTTATATCTTTGGGCATAAATCTGCAGAGCAAATCAAGTTTGGTGCTTTTTCTGTAACTTTGCTTAAAGAGTAACCTGCAGATGACAACCCTGTTGACTATGAAACGTGTAGCAAGAAGTAATTTTATAAAAAAATAAATACAACCGAGAAAGAAAAAAAAGGCAGAATTTAAGATTGTTTAAATTCTGGACACAAAATATGGTTTAGTAAAAATAAATATGGATACACACAGGCGTATGGAAGCAGCTGAGGTTGAAAACATACAGTAAATCAATCTGCATGTGACAAACAGCAACCTGATAAACATAAGAGAGCCTCCATCAGAACCAGAATCAGGAAGGATGGCAGTCTTCCTGGTACGGTTGGGGGTGGAGAGGACTGGAAAGATGGGTCAACCAGCAGCAGAACTCTAAAGCTAGGGACACGCTACACGACTGTCATAGTTGTTGCCGATTTTGAAAAGACTGAGGCGTTCACACTAATCAACTGGATTCTGGAGATTCATTCAAGATTGGGGATAACACGTTTAATGACAGCATCCTCCAGATGCTGTCATCTGATCGCAGACAACATCTTTCAACCCGACTGAGGTGGTGGAAATCACCGACTCCTTGTGTGCCAACTGCCGTTATACACAACAGAAGAAGACACAACTAATCTTCCAGATTCTCTTCTTCATTTTGTTGTAGTAGCCTATTTGTTGTTGCACATCCGTGGTAATCACCCTTCCCCCCTGTGACGTCTGCAAATGTAGGGGAAATCCCGGAGGCTGCAGGGAACGCAGGAGGAATTTCCAAGGCTATGGCACATGGCTACACTTGCACGTCCTGTTACAATAACAAACTATGTCGGCTAATAAATGCTATACTTACAGAGACATCGCGCTGTGAAGAGGCTACTGTAACATTTAAACAAATACAACGGGGGAAAAAGTATTGAACACGTCAACATTTTTCTCAGAAAATATATTTCTAGTAGGGATGCACCGATTGTGAAAATCTGGGCCGATACAGATACCGATACCGATGTTTAACATAACAACTTGGCCGATGGCCGATGTTTTCTATTTTTATTTATTACTTCCTTTGTGCCACAGAAATTTACAAGTCTTTCAGCTCCTCATCAGTCTGTCCTTGAATGAGCACAAATTCAATCAGACCAATTTATGAAACAGAAACAACCTTTAATGTCACTTTGTGGTTGACATTAGTTATAACAAGCTCTTTTCTGAAAACTTTTCAAAAACCTGGGACTGATAATCACTAAAAAGAATGCTTCAGTATATTGCCCAACACAATTGAGTGGTTTTAGCCGAATAAACAAAAACATACTCAATGAGAAGATTATTTTCATGGCCCAATAAAAAATAGTTGTGGAGCATGTACTGCAAACTGCGTAACGCTGATCTTTTTCTGAAACGGTAAAATATTGCCACACGACCGCCGCCATCTTAGTTTTGAGGAAAGTGCATGGATGCCTTCTACCAGTATCTCCCCCCACCCGCCCAAAAAAGAGGGGGAAAAGAGTTTTTCTTAAGAACAGTGTTGATGACACATGTAAATCATTATGTATATATATATATATATATATATATATATATATATATATATATATAGGCTATATAATAATCGGCCACTGCCATTGGCGAATGTCATTTTTATTGGCCGATGGCAGTTAACAAGGCAAACATCAGCCGATACCGATGTCCAGCCGATGTATCGGTGCATCCCTAATTTCTAGTAGAGCTATTGACATGAAATTTTCACCAGATGTCAGCAACGACCCAAGTTATGCACACATACAGAGAAATCCTAACATTTATGTTCGTAAATGAAGTTATGTGTAATATAGTGAAATGACACAGGGAATAAGTATTGAACACATGAAGAAATGGAGACAAAAAGATCTAGAAGGCCAAGAAAGCAGCTGGAGTCTGTCAGCATTTAGAAAGTAATTCTGTCCCCTATCAGAGCAAAGTAATATCAGCTGGTTTAGTCCTGATTGATGCCTTTAAAAAGGTTTCTCATCACCAAGGTGTCAGACAAGAAGCATTGCATGATGGGTAAAAGCAAAGAGCTGTCTAAAGACCTACGCAACCTTATTATTGCAAACACACTGAAGGCATTGGTTCCAGGTGCATTTGTAAACTTGTGAAAGTTCCAGTGAGCACCATTGGGACCATCATCCGGAAGTGGAAAGAACACGGCATGGTCATAAAGCGGCCACGGCCAGGTGCTCCTCACAAGATTTCAGACAGAGGAGTCAGAACAATCATCAGAAAGGTTCTCCAGCAGCCCAGGACCACTCGTGGAGAGCTTCAGAAAGACCTGAAACCAGCAGCTACAGTTGTTTCAGAGAAAACAAGAAGGAACGCACTCAACCGCCATGGCCTTCATGCACGCACACCACGCAAGACTCCATTTCTGAAGAAGAAGCAGGTTGATGCTGGTTTGAAGTTTGCAACACAACATCTGGACAAACCCATGACATTCTGGAAAACATAGTCTGGTCAGATGAGAACAAAACTGAACTCTGCAGATGTCATAAGACACAACATGTTTGGGAAATGGCACCAAAAACACCATAGCAGCAGTGAAGTTTGGAGGTGGGAACATCATGGGGGGGGATGTGGGGCTGCTCCCCCCCCGGGAGAACACTTTTTTTCCTCATTTCCACATAAATAAGCAGCTTCAAGTTCGTTCTCAGTTAAATTCTTTATAATTCTTCACTTCCACTGTCACATGTCTTTCTGATCATGCAGAGAGGAGAATCCCCAGTGCAAGTACTCCAAAAAGTGCATTTAATTCTGAATTTATGTTTATTGGGATGTACAAAGGAAATGTACTGGATCCATGTGTATGCATAGATGACATCTGAAAATTGTTGTGCATAGGCATTTTCGGGATTTGATGGCACACTGGGTTTAAGTAGGAAACCCACACAGCTCTTTGCACAAAAGTCCCCTGGTGTTCTGCAGCGTGGCTCACAGTCTGCTTCCTGAGCTGGACTGGGAGCTGGATCCACAGAGGGGGTCTGATACCTGCAGGTTCTGCTTCCTGAGCTGGACTGGGAGCTGGATCCACAGAGGGGGTCTGATACCTGCAGGTTCTGCTTCCTGAACTGGACTGGGAGCTGGATCCACAGAGGGGGTCTGATACCTGCAGGTTCTGCTTCCCGAGCTGGACTGGGAGCTGGATCCACAGAGGGGGTCTGATACCTGCAGGTTCTGCTTCCTGAACTGGACTGGAAGCTGGATCCACAGAGGGGGTCTGATACCTGCAGGTTCTGCTTCCTGAGCTGGACTGGGAGCTGGATCCACAGAGGGGGTCTGATACCTGCAGGTTCTGCTTCCTGAACTGGACTGGGAGCTGGATCCACAGAGGGGGTCTGATACCTGCAGGTTCTGCTTCCTGAGTAACCCACTGCTGATCAAACTAACGGATCACTTCAGGATCGTCATTTTGCATTTCAAATGTAAAAGTTAGTCTGTTTTCATAGATCACAAAGACGGGGGTCTGATTCCTGGTCTTCACTCTTTCAGAGGTCATGTCTGGGTGCATGGAGGGTCTGCTCAGCTCCTACTCAGGGTCGCTACCTCCGAGCCAGCAGCAGATGGTGATCAGCAGCTACAACACTGACCCTTTCCAGCAGGGCCTCACCCCTCCTCAGATGCCTGGTGACCACATGAACCCCTACGGTTAGCATCAGAACTCTCCCTGGTCTGCAGCGTCTCCTCCACCATCTGTACACTTAATGAAGGAAACACATGATGGGAACTCAGGGTTCTGGTGGTGTGTGAACCAAAATTAAGAGCAAAACTCAAAGTAAAATCTAAAACTGAATAAAGCTAGGACAGACATTCAGGTCTACTCGTTTCTTTAGCTTAAATGACTCATGTTGACAATAGCTCTGAAACAGTTAAGACAACTTATGTTCACAAGTTGCCTCAAGTTTGTCCAACTCAATATTTTTGATTTTGATTACTCAAATGGTGGATGGAATATTTTCTTGTTAAGTTTACTCAGAAATATTTTATATCAGGTTGTTTTATTCATTCTTTAGTTGGGAGGTCTGTGCTCCATCCATCTGTTTTCCATTCTCAGTTCTTCCAATGCAGGGTTGCCACAATCACACCAACAAAGTGTGCTTTAGGGCCTGAGCCCCGAGCAGCGGGTGTAGGTTTATGAACACCTTCAAATGACCACAAAAGTCTATGTCATGTCCTGTAGGATAGCCCGAGTCAAGAATTTAATGTCACAAAGGGACATTGTCGCGAGCAGCTCCCTCGTACTTTTCATGCTGCGTTCACGTGAAACCGGGCAGACGGACGACCGCTGCTGCATGTGAAGGCATCACCAGCCTCTATGTGAAGACGTGGTCCGTCAGTTACAGTGACATCAGTCCACATCTGGGTGGCTGTAGCTCAGGTGGAAGAGCAGTCGTCTTTCAACCGGAGGGTTGTGGGATCGATTCCAGGCTTCCCCAGACTACATGCCGAAGTGTCCTTGGGCAAGACACTGAACCCCAAGTTGCCTCCCGATGTGCCTATCGGGGTATGAATGTGTGTGTGACTGGGTGAATGTGATATGTAGTGTAAAGCGCTTTGAGCGGTTAGTATGACTGGAAAAGCGCTATATAAGTACAGTCCATCTACATCTGATTTGTTGTCATGGCGATGTCGTATTGTTTTCCCTGACCCATGTTTTACCGTCTTTCTCTCGGCTTCTGTGATTAAAATGACATCTGGTTTGTTACTGACGGCCGTCTGCCCGACTGCACGTGAACACAGCATCAGTGTAACGCTCGGTTCCTCCTCACTGCACCGCAGTGACTTTTCAAAAGCATCACCTCGAACTGAGCTGACAACTCCGGTGTCTCCGATGAGTTTCTGTGGTTTCCTGCTGTCACACTTCTACTGAATGTGGAAACATGGTGACGAGACATGGTAGCCCCCACCGAGCCGACCCGTTCCATGTATAAATGAATGATACGGACGGCAAATTCAGAGCTTACAGGAGCACTTCAGTTTGTTGATGGGAGTGATTACTGATTAATGGAAAAACAGTTTTGAACCAAATAATCAATTTTTGTGAACAGATACACAATAAGCTGTAGGTCAGTCCCTAATAAATTCCATAAACTGAAAAAGGACAATAGTTGAACCAGCTTATATAAATTGTTTCATTTGGTAACAAGTCATTAAGTCAAGTTTATCCATGTTTTCCTTTTCATCACTAGGGAAGAGATGAAATATTGTTTGCCGAAATATCGCGATACAAAATGTGACAAAATGCATCGAGTTTGAAAAAAATGGATTGCGAAATTAAAACTAGTTTTCTTGAAGAAGAAGCAGTCCTAAACCAGGACCATGACTGAAGAGAGGCTGAGATAACTTAACGTAGGGTTAGAGCATCACTGAGGGAGTGTTCTTTTGTGTTTCCCTGTGTGACACTGAAACAAATAAACAAGTTGTACTTAATTACGCAGTAATATTTTCTTTTTATGATATCGTATCGTGAGGCATCGTTTCGTGACCCTGGCATATCAAGGTGCATTGTATCGGGAGTTTAAATGTATCGTCCCATCCCTATTCATCCCAGGGCATACTTTTCTGCAACCTGTGTACATTAACCAAAAGTACATAAAGTACTAATACATCTTCACAAGTACCAGGGCTGTTTAATCTTGATCTCAAGAGAAAGCTGAGATGTGAGGTTATTACAGAAGCGCCAGAATCAAGACATGCAGTACTATGTTAGAGTAAATTCACCAGTAACACAGTAGAAAATGATCTCCTCCTTAAAGAAAACCACATTTTTTTCAATACAAACCAGATGATTTATAGAAATCACTGAAGTAGTCTTAAGAATCAGTGAAGTAATCCTAGGAATGACTAAAGTAATCCTGAATATCTGTCCTAACTTCACTGTATTTAAATTTCTAGTTTTCCTCTTAAATTCAGGTTCACACAACACCAGAACAGTTGAGTTAATCAAAAACCTTTGCAGCTGGTTGCTTCACTTTTTAAAATTCTCTTTAAGATGATAAGACCATTGTCATGAACAATTTGGTTAAACCTCCAGGTGTGCAGGTACATGGACATCTGAGGAGGATACCAACGGTTTATCTGTGGATTTTTTAGTTCAGTCACGTCTGTCCTTTCTGTCCTCGTCATCTCAAATCTCATCAGGTAGCGATTCCATCTTCCACGACATGGACAGCGATGCTTCTCTGACCAGTCTAAGTGACTGCTGCTTCATTGCTGCTTCAGATGCCGGCTCTCTGAAGGCACCGACGGGGAACCCCATCGACCACCTTTACTCCATGCACAGCTCCTACTTTGCTTCCTGAGACCCCGTGGGTGACACCTCACCCATCACATCTTCTTCCAGTCGAACACCAGACCACCAGATGGTCCTGAACCAGAACTGCAGAGTCTACCAACCTCCTGACCTCCACCAGCCAAAGAAAACGGAATGCTTACAGTTAATATACTGTTTTAGTGCAACAGATTTGACTTTTCAGCTAACACTTTACATCTGTACAGTAACTAATTGGGACAAAATCAGCAATTTATAAATACTTTTTTCTTGATCAAACTGTGTCCTCCCAACATAAGGCTTCATGTTTCTCTTCGGGCATTACAGTTGAGATAATCAGTAATATTACAATGTATTTGACTTGAAATATTTGCCAAAAATTGCTCTGCTAATGTGATTTTAGCTAAATACAAAGCTTTTATGATGGAAAAGTGGGAAAAAACTTTTCTAAGCCAGCTGACTGAAATCTGTTTCTAAATGTATATAATGTACCATCTATAGTCACCATTCCTAAGAAACATTCAGCTCTGCATGTCAGTAAGAATGAAAAGCATTCATTTTTGACCAGCGTGTATGTTGCATTAACAAAAAATCAAGACATTTCTATTTAAAATGATGACGCAATCCCACTGTAAAGTACAAAAAAATTACTTTTTTCAGCTATTTATCTGTTTGTAACGTTTTCTTTCTGTGCAAGTTGTTATTTATTTATTTTCCCATTTACATCATTAAGACATTGTTTAGGACTGGGGTGCCCAAGTCCGGTCCTTGAGAGCTACTATCCTGCACATTTTGGTTGCATCCCTTCTCCCACACACATGAATCACATGAAAGGCTCGTTACCAGCCTCTGCAGAGCTAAATGACGTGTGCATGAGGAAATTAGCCATTTGATTCAGGTGTGTTAGAGAAGGTATGCTCTAAGAATTGCAGGTTAGTAGCTTTCGAGGACCAGACTTGGGCACCCCAGAGGTATTTTAGGTTTGCTAACTTACTGTACCAAAGGTGTTAGTTCTTCAAATAAACAATATGTTGTGCTGAATTCCAGAGTCACTTTCTTTGAAGGTGGTTTTTGTTGAAAAAAGCGTTTAAAGCTCTAAAAATTCAACTAAAGGCATGGCTGAGCTAGAATACTGTTCCCTGATGTTTCAAAACATCTGTGAAATGTGCAGCTGAGGAATTGAGCTGTAATACCACTTTGTACCACTAGATGGGACCTGTTGTGTCTCATCTGCAATGAAGCAAACAGAAGAAGAAAAATGGAAACCGAAGCCTGCGTCGGAAGCAATAAAGAAACAAACTGATGGCTAAATTAACAAAAACATACAAATGAGAGGAAAATAAGTTCATTAAAAGTATTTGTAGTTAGGGCTGTAGCGATACACTAATCTCACGATACAATACATGATATTCAGCCAATGATACGATTCGATATAATCTGATACACTTACATATGCAGCCACAGCTGCCCTGGGACAGACTGATGGAAGCGTGGCCGCCATTTTGCACCTACAGCCCCTCCGACCTCCACCGGAACATTCACACACATTCATACACCAGTGGTGCCCCCACTGGAGGCAAGGAGGGTTAAGTGTCTCGCCCGAGGACAGAACGATAGATGGCTGGGGGGTTGGGATTCAAACCGCTGATCCTTCGATCATTGGCCGTCCTGCTCTACCACCTGAGCCCTGATGTTACAATTGCGGCTGTAGTTGACGAGCCTTTGAAGTAAATACAGTGCAGTATTACGACTGTAATGATAGTGTGGTTCATTCACTTAAATAACATGGAGCTACACTTCACTTCCTCATAGTAATTAGGTTTCAAAGTCACATTAAACATCAGCAAAGCTGCCAGATAGCAGGTATCAATCAATCATCAATCAAACTTTATTGATATACTACTTTTCATACAAATGAAATGCAACACAAAGTGCTTAACAAAAATAAGGACAATGAAAAAAACATGAAACCCCTGTCCCTCCTACCCCCACAAAAAGACCCACATATGAGCACACACCCATGCACACACACACACAGAGCATGAAAGTCTATACGGTAACGTACGGTAACATGGCAGCACTGAGGATCCAGGTGAGGAAAATCCACCTATAGGGGGCCATCCATGCTGAGAGGTGCCACAGTCCGAAGCCACAGGGAGCGCTGCCAGGGAGACCCCCCCGAACCAAACAGACCAGGGCAAGCCCCACACATGGTGTCCAGTCCCCCAGTCCTCCAGGCCCAGATCCTCCCCAAGACAGCACCCCCGCAGGCAGACGGGACACGACTCCCAACATGGAGGGCCCCCATGAGAAAACACTGGAGCTAAAAGCTAAGGGGTTAAAAGACAGTTATAAATAACTAAAATAAAAAAATATATACGTAAAACTTGGTATTTAACAATAAGACATGAATTCAATAATAATAAAATGTAGAAAGACATATGGTAATAAATAAGATGATACACTTGAAAGTAGAATAAATCAAAATTTTTAAAAGCAACAGAGAATAAAAAATATTGAAACAATGGGAATAAAAGAGTAAATGAAATCAGTTAAAAGCTAAATTGAAAAGGTGAGTCTTGAGTCTCCTTTTAAAATGGTCAACAGTCTCTGCGGTGTCCCCCCCAGATGACTGACATGTCACAGCACCTGGTCATTCCTGTACAGTAGTTTGCACTACATGTAGTAGGTGGCGGTGTACACATTTTAATAGGGATGCACGATAACCGTTTTTTAAAACCGATACTGATAACTGATCAATTTCAGCTCCGGAAGGCCGATACTGATGAAATTCCAACTGTATGGGCCCCACATGGACATGCTGGCTTAGGTGGGGGGCTGGGGGGCAAGGCTATCTCTGGGGGTCCACTATAAGATACTCCCACCTGTGTTTTCCCCAGGTGGGTTTCCACATATGGGGCCCATGTAACTTAAACTATGAGATCTGCCAATCTGCCCAGTTCAAGCCCACGCCCATCCAAACACCCACAGGCTATATGGGCTAACACAGGTGGGGCCAAACACCAGTAGGGGGTGTTGGTTGTGTGATTTTGGAACGAAATTTAACCCAAGTGGACAAACCCACTTGGGTCCCTCATATGCAGCCATAAGTTTTTTTCCACACTGAAGGGCTCGGATAGTCTCACCGAGTGTCTGACACCATAGTGGAGAGGAGAAATGAACCAAAGTATCTACATTACCTGGAGATCGATGTTTGTTTTGGTGTCTGTGTTAAATTTCGTTCCAAAATCACGCGACAACTCACATCCCCCACTTGTGTTTTGACACGATTTATTGCGTGATTTTGAAACGAGATTTGATTTCCAGTGTCCTGAGATTTTAACACAGACACCAAAACCAGTAGCAATTGCCAGGTTTTTAACAGGTTTTTAGTGCAAACTTAGACGCGGGGGCCAATTGCCCGGAACTTATCATACTGGACTGCTAGCTGCTGCTAGGCTGCCTGTTGGATAAATACTGGAGCTTTCTGGAAAATTCCTTTCTTCATCACTCACATATATGAAAGCACATATGAAAAAACACCCCAGGTTAAAAAAAAAAAAGGCAGATTCTGCTTTAACTCAACAAGGGCAGTTCATTTTGGACAACATGCAGACACGGTGCATGTTCTTGTTACATTAGTAATGACTGGCCACAAGTCATGAATGCCGCAGGATATCATCTTGCGGCCGTGCCTTTGTAACGCATCGCCAGAAGTTATATATTTTTAAGGACGTTACCTCTGAATGATCATCGCCTCCTGATGAGGAGCAACAGCAACAGCACTAGCTCTAAAACCAAAAATGTCTTTATCTCCAATCTCATCGTGGAGTCTCGTAGGACAAGATTTGACCAGAATTACAACTTAAAGCAGAACTCAGTAACTTCAGCTCGGGCTCCCTAGTGGCGTCTTTTCAGTGTTGTAAAGTTCATACCCCCCTACACCCCCACAGCACACAGACGGCTTCTCCACCTGTCTTTTCCTCTATTTTGATCTCTGGATATATTTCCAGTGTTGGGCAAGCTACTCAGAAAATGTAGTGAGCTAAGCCACAAGTTATTCTACATTAAATGAAGCTTCACTACACTGAATCTACACACCAGAGAAATGTAGCAAGCCAACCTATAATAAAATAACAAAAGTAGCTTAACTACATCAAAGCTACTTTTTTTTTAACATCGAACTTCATTCCAAGTCACATTGCTACATTTCCTAGTGATCAATGAAACTGATCTCTGATCTGTTTGATCTGTCAGTTTAATAAAGTACTTCTTTCTCAACAAAACTAATACTTACTATACCCCCCGCCCCCACTAAAAAAAACAAAAACAAAAATGGTTGTGTGTGTGACTGTCTTCCAGGGCAGCTACTTTGAACTCTCTTTAAAGGAAAAACAAAACTTCTCACATTTCAAATGCAACTTAACTATTCAGGTATAAATGAACACTTAATTCTAAAATGTTTGGATAATCATGCATCATACAACCATGATTATCAAAATGTCTCAACTAATACAGCAACTGTCAGTGAGTCAGTCTGATCATTGTAAATCAGCTTTAGTTTTAATTCAATCTTTGATCTACCTCATTGCTTTTTGTTTGGATTAATTTAAAGTGATTAAAGTAACATGTTTATTTCGTCTTGGATTATGTAGTCTTGCTATGAAACTGTCTGTTTAGTAAAATATTTATTAGCCCCATTTTGTACAACTGTCATCTACAGAAATATCAGTTATCTATTTAAACTGACCACAGTTTTGTTTTGGAGAGGAAAAAGAAAACCTGCACAAGGTAAAGTTATACTGCTCTGTTTCTCCCAACCTTTGCTGCCATTCTTGTCATACACACATGCATTTAGAACGCGTGTGCGCGCACACACACACATTATCATTTCGCTTTTTTAAATGATGTTTTTGGCTAGTGCTATGTCAGCTGTTGATGTTTCTGGCTGAGTTGTGATGACCAGCTTAGCTGATTGTGTTACCTTCAGCAAATACCTCAATGTGTCCTTAAATTTGTGTTGGACGTCTTGGACGTTGACAGGATCTTCCTCGTGGGGTTGCACAATGAACAACAGAATGTATAACTGCTCTGTCAGGTCTCGAAGATCTTGAACTTGTTGTGATATGGCCATGGGGTCTCACATAGCGAAGACGTCTCTGCCTCTACCTCCTCCCCCTCCAGTTGCACGCTTACCATCTCGGCCTCATCAGACAATTCTCGCGGTCATCTGTATTTATACACAGTCTAGGGCAGGAACCGGGATGATAGGTACGCAAAGTTAAAAGGCTCTGCCACATCTGCATCGGTAGTAAACACGGGAGAGATGCGTTTAAGGTCTAGAAAAAGCTGGGAAAATGTAGCTTCTGAGGACGCTACCCCGGTACTTGGCCACGAAAGTAGCTTCACTATTGAAAAGCTATTTGATGTAGAAAACAGCAACGTTACGACCACGCTGAGAAATGTAGTTAAACTAGTAGCTGCGCTACTGCCCAACACTGTATATTTCTAAGCTTTTACTAGCTTGTTGATGCTACGTTGCTACGTTGGTAGCAGCAGGTCGTCTCCCTCTGCTCAATTCAGAGTCCTGTCTCTCCTGCAATGGGACGTTTTACCCGCGATTTGCAGAAAATATTTCTTTAGCTTCACACACCTAAACACGGCTCCTGGCTCTCATAACCAACTCCTTGCTGGAATTTCCAACACAGAGTTGGTAAACTGTCCAGAGTGATTCAGAGCAAGCTACGTGAATCACTCTGGACAGTTTAAACACCATTCAATGGAAAATAATAATTTTCTAAAATAATAATTTTAGAAATATTGCATTCATTTTTTGAAAAACTGTAATTGAAAAGCAGCTTGTGTAGGTTTATTGATCTGAAGTCCAGGCCAAGAGTCCTGAGACTGGACATACCTGATGCCCACACATGTAGGAGCCAGATTTAACTGCAGACATGCTAGCAGGTCATGTCAGAAGTGAAAGCTCATACATGCAGGCGCCGTGTCGGGGTCACTACACAGTACACGTTGATTTGGTTTCAGAACTGCCAGAAAGCAACAATATTTACTCTCCATGCAACAACTCCCGTCCTCCTCTGAATGAGCTGCAAGTGAACGCAGGTGGAATAACTTCATTTGTTCCACTCTGTCAAGCCGCTTGATGAAAGACAAACAACCGCCTCTTTGCCAAACAACTGATCATAAAAAAGTGACATGTACACACAGCAGCTCAGAAGAACGGCTCGTAGTTTGGGTTCAGTCAGGTGTAAGAGTCAGACTGAGACAGATGTCAGAGGATCTGCATGATAAAACCCGCCGTCTGACGACAGCAGGCGCCGGCGGTGCAGGCAAGCTGAGGCCAGGCTTCTGCAGCCTGGACCAAGCATCCCTGCAGGAAGCATGTTCACAGTAAAACAGTTCATCAGATATATCAGTGATCCTCCAACGATCAAGCAATATCTGTCCCAGAGATAAGGAAAACTAAACACACGCGCTTGTTTAAAAAGAGCAATTTCTTTTTTTTTTTTTTT
>JALJCO010007889.1:0-130251 GCA_023101725.1 Atherinomorus stipes
AAGAATTCAGACATGCATGTTTTTCTAAATATAAAAAAATTAAAAATGATGGAAAGCAAAAATGGAAAGAAATTGAATTAGTTAAAAAACACATGAAAAATCAAAGTTATAATCGATTCATACATAGAATAAATACAGCATTTTTTCTTTTTTGTATGTAAATTATTCCAGTTATTATTAAATGCATGAAGTGAAAACAGACATCTGCAACTGGGGCTGCTTCTATTACCAGTACATTTATAAAGGAGGAGCCACTTAGCACAGAAACCATGCTTTTGTACTCACTTTTGTACTTACAGTTAATTGATTCAAAATGTGGTCAAGCCATGAATGATCACTCAATACCTGCAGACGTCTAGGAAAGCAAAAAATGCCTCACATGCATTTTAACTGACCATCAAGAGAACATCTACTAGATGTGACACATCTAATGGATAATTACCTCTCTTGTATAAAACCACACGCCAACCACAGCGCCTTTTATTGTTCTGAAAAGTCATGCTACAGCAACACCAGATTTCACAACACTTTTAATGAATTAAAGAAGTTTTATTTTACCACTAAAATCCTCTGTTGACCAACTGCTGTTCGCTGACTCTTTATAATGAGAGATAAAGTGGTGATTAGAACTCAAAGAAGCATCGAGATCCATTACGGGGAAAATGTGGACAGCACAAAGATGAGATTAAAAAAAAAGGCTTAATGACTTAGTGGAAAATGTCTTTTTTAAAAGGAAACACTCACACCCTTGTGTCTTTGCAGGAAATAAGAGTTCCACTCAGAGGACACCCACATACTGTAGATCATGAACCCCAGAGCACTGGAGTAAAGGTGCAGTCATCAATCAGAGCTCTGCAGTCATCAACACCACGAGCATGTGGGTGTGCTGGGAGGCAATGGGACTGCACAGATAAGGCCCCTCCCTCACCAAAACCTACCGAGCAATCTGACAGAAGTTATAACCTGTTACTTGGAGAGAATTAAGTGTCTTTATCTATTAGCTACATGCTGTGTGACAGAGGCTTAAACAGATCAGGTAATAATGAGCGCTGTTTAGTGGGCAGGTGATAAATGGTTTAAGGTCTTGAGTAAAAAGGATAATACAGACTGTGAGTGCAGCAATCTGAAAACTTGACACAAAGTGTATCACGTTAACTCACAGATGAGGTCATTAATCAATGCTGTAGTGCAAAGAGGTCCGACAGCTGCTAATTTCGAAGGGATAGGCTGATGGAGAATATCAGTGAGCTGCAACATAAACTCAGCATTTGCATTTTTTTTTCCTTTCAGCCACATGTCCTATTTTCTCCTTTCTACCTCTCAGAGCTTTACCTTTTGAGGTCTTATCAACACATCTGTCTGAGGAGGTTCGTGTTCTCATCCATTTTTACATCATGTTTTCCTAAGAAGTCACTGGATCCCTGAAGAGCTCTATGAGTTCAACCATTTCCCTTCAGGCTTTTCAGAGTGTAACTAAAAGACCCCTGACTAACCACAACCCCCAAAATTAACCTGCAGAGACTACCTGAAAACCCCTATTTGAAAAAACTTGTGTTTTTACTGTATGGGAACTAATGAAGAAGGGATACGGTGCAATGGAGTTATTGTGGCATGAACATGTTAATCTTTAAACAAAGTTAATGAACATCTGTTGGGTAACTATTCTTAAAGATTACCCACTTTGTGAGATCTCCTAAACATAAATTCTGTAACAGATGGCACCCTAATGATTTTTAAAAAGCTGCTGCATATTATTTTTCTAAGTGCACAGGGAAACTTATGGCTAATGCTGACTGGTCCTACTGTCCAGTGTCACAGGAGCACATGTGAGCTTTCTTGGAAGATATCCTTGGAAATTTCACTTCTCTGGACAAACTGATACCCGATGTCATCTAAAAGTCACCCTCAGTACCCCAATGGGTTTCTCCCTGAAAGACAGAGTTTGCAAGCTAAGTGGGCCCATCCAGCAAGCCCAAACCTGACAGCCAGTCATCATCTCAGCTGAGGGGTTGGGGAAAATTTGCAGATGCAGCTGTGCTTGTCGTCACTCGGCCCACATGGAGCTACTCACCGACTTTAGAGAAACGTTTTCATTAAATTATATATTGGACTCCAGGGTTGTTCTCCTCCCATCCTCTCTGGCCTTTTCCAGAGAGTGATAATCACATAAAAATTTGTTAGCGCTTTATTTGACAGCAGAGCAGATGATCTGCTGGACAAACTGACAAAAATAAGCCTACTGATAATACTGTACTTCTAGGAACACAATGGATGTTTTATTCTATTTCAGCAAATATTATGTAAATGCCATGAGGGACATACAGTTAAGCTCTGAGAGTCATTACAGTTGCATTACTGCACTAAGTGCAGAGAGGAAAATAACCGGGCATTTGTTAGCTTTGTGGCACTGGTGGTATCGGCACATAAAATCTACAGCGATATTCTGTAGGCTTCTCAGACCACAGACGTTTACTCCAAACCAAGTCATCAAGGACAGAATGAACAAACCGAGTCTGTTCTTGCAAAATCAGAATAACGAGCAATCCGTATACTTCTACCTGGAAGGAAAAAGGGAAAGTTTTTCCTTTTGACAGCTCTGCTGGCGAGAATGGATTGCTGCTCCAAAGTCTGGATTTCCTATAAATAATGCAAGACTATTACACTTAGTTAAAGGTGCATTACACAAGTTTAAATGTTAAATACTATTCTTTTCTTTCCTCCACATGCTCTTACAACTGCCTGATGTGTAGAATGAGCTGATCTTTCTTTACTGCGGTGGTCTTGTTAGCTCATGAATTTCCCCTCGGGGATCAATAAAAGTATCTTTATCTTATCTTATCTTATCTTTTATACTGTTTCTGAATGATCACTGAGAAATTTGAGCACATAGCCTCTGGGGGCGCCTGTGGATGAGATTTAGCTGCAGTGTTCTTGTTTGTCTGGCTGCACCTGCACCGGTATTGAGACAACACCAACTGCTGCTAAGAGATGGAGAGCAGGTGCCTCTCAAACCCCAACTCAGACTCCAGTGAGACAAAGAAGAAAAGTTTTGTCTTGTAAGATGCAGAGATCCAAGCTGGAACTGACCGGTCCCTATGGCGGGGCGTTTTTGGCACAACACCGGCGGCACCGGAGTAAGACGGGAGTAAACAACTGAGCAGCTTTCTTTTTTCTTTTTTTTTAATTGGAGGGAGTTCGATCTAGTCTGGGAATAAAACAGGACCCGCAGTTGGCTTTCTTCTTACTAACCGAGTAAATGTGATGTATGACGGAAATAAGGATGCATAATATTGCAATGCTAAGTTTTAGCATGTAAATGTAGCAAGTATGACAGCCATATGACTGTTCCGGGGGAGAGATACACTCTTGCCAACTTGTGAATTTGGTTCATTCTTTAGTAATTTTATAAGGTAATCGTAGTCTCAGCCTGTGAATTTAGATATTTGAACTACAAGCCAGCGTTCGCCTGTTTCTACCGTTAGCATATAGTCCGTCAGTTTACTCAATGGTCAAACTGTAAACAACTTGCAGATTTTTAACTTTATTACTTCAGTAGACATGGTGACTCTAATTTAACCCACGCTATATTCAGTCTGAGCCCAAAGTTAGAGACCAACGCAGTCAAAGCAGCTAATGCGTGTGCACAACATTAGCATCACTTCCACTTGTCGCCGAGGGGAGGGGGAGGGGAGGGGGGCATTTCTGGAAAAACAACCTGGAACTTGCGCTGTACTCCTTTACCCATTTACTGAGGGAAATTATCTCACTTTTTATAACTGTGTGGGGAAAAAGTGTGTACCTCGATTAGGAAACAATTTTTTTAATGGAAGTAGAATAAGTTGGATTAAAAACCAGAAGCAGATGGACTGTTTGATTTAAAAGAATCTGGGTCTATTAAAGTCTAATTTTCACCAAAAAATTGCCTAGAAATGATAAACGTGTGTTAGAACTTATTCATATAATGTGTGTGTTCCATCAGTGTTTTACATCTGTTTTTTTTTTGTTTTTTTATCATTGTGTGGCCTTTATAGTGTTTCATTGCTTGTGATGGATCAGTAGAGTCAGAGTCTAGCTGCTAGTTGCAGCAGTGTTTACTTCCGTAGCACGATTCTACGTGACAAACACCGCACCCAGAGGACATTTGGCAAACCACTTATTTTTCCGTTATCTTCCGTCTTTTTACTCTTGAAGGGTTTGTGCTGTTCTGATGTGTTGCTCTTTGCTATGGTAAAAGATCCGATGACAACTCATTTTTGTCCCCTGTGGATGACATGAGTCTCAGATCCCAATTACTGGTATCATTACTGGTACTGCTATTATCTCAAACACGGAGTTAAAAAATGAATCAAATAAATTAATAAATGTGTCACACATAAAAAAGAAAGAAAGAGAAAAAATAAATAAAGTACCATGTTCACGTTCAAAAAAGGAGGAGGAAGTAAATAAGTATTAGAATATATTAGTCAAGTATTATTTATTGTATCTGAATACTGCTGTCCTTTTAGATGCTGCAGTTTTGGCGATGTGGCCAAAACAGCATATTCACGTCTTTTCAAAAACATTTCAATTTCTATGTTTTACAACAACAGAAAAGTGAATCAATTTTGACAGACCTCATTTTCCTGTTGGTAAAATCAAGGTTTTCTTTGTATGAAAAGTCTTTACTTGACATTTGTAAGATTTCTTTTAAAGGTTCAATCATTTTCATAAAGAAAATTTTAAAAAAGACGCTTTTATGTAATGTCCTCTGTATTTGAAATTGGGACTTGCTTACTGTCTCTATAGGGGAGCAAAAGGCTAAGTGAGACAGAAAGGCTTTCACAAAGAATTGTGGAGGATTTAGTTAGTTAATTTTATGAATGCTTGTTTATAACTGGAGTTTTACATATGGCTGGACCTGACAAGGGGAAAGAGAAGGCTAGGGAAAGAAAGGATAAGAAGAGAACATGAACAAAAAGAGAGTGGAAAGAGAAAAAAAGAAAGATGCACCAAAGCCAACTGCTACACCTGCACATACACAACAGAAACCATCCCACAGTCTTTGCTGGAAAACAAAGCTGATGATCATCAGGAGTACCTAGTAGGAATAAACAAAGCCAAGGGCAACCTATGGAGTACAACAAGGGGGGGGCATTGCGAAATCCACATCTCCTGCTACAGAAAAAATTATAAAAAAAAAACAAAAACCGAAAACAAACAAAAAAACAAACTAAAATATTTGTATGTGCCATTTTTATTAATCAAAACTAGTTGGATTAGTTGTGAACATTGCCTAAAACAAAGGTCTCTCTCATGTGGGCTAATGGTAACATTCAACTGTCATCAGGAAAACATGGAAAGCTAAAGTCCATAAAAAGTTACTGCCCCCCTTAATTACATCTCGCCTAACAGTCAAAAATCATCCAAAATGAAGAAAATTGAAGGGAAAAAAAGGACTTGGGTACAACTCCTCCACCTGATGCACATACTGGATCAGTTACCTGAGACATTTAGTTACTTTCATTGCTGCATAACTCACATAGGCTGCAGAAAGCAGTCGTCCACATACTTTTCAAAATAAAATACTTTCAGCTTTTCTTCTTACAGTAGTGCTTTTATGCATCCAAAATAGAAAATTACAATGAAGTCAAACATTTGGACACTGTTGTCATGGATAAAGTCAGGTCACGGCTTCAATATTTTTTTAGACAAACTGGACCTCTGTCCACTTTTCGATGAACAAACTTAAGTCAGGTAATTCTGGTCCAATGTAAAGGTCTGAGTCAAAACAAAAGAATGCATCCAGATATGTTGAAGTGTCAGAAAACTTAATACAGGATAAAATTTTCATGTGACAGCTGCCATTAAATTTACCCATAAAATGACCAGAATAAAGGAGAAACTTACACAAAACAAAAACAAAAAAGTGATATTTTGATTAAAAACGTTGAAAGCACACACATTTTGAGGAAATCCGGCATAATAACAGGTTCAACGTGCATGAAACCAGAAACAGTCTGATGTGGGAATTTTATCCCTCCACTCCACTAGATGTGACATAATCTGAGCCCACCAGTGGTCTGCTAATGCAGTGGAAACCTTTAACTCCATTTCTTTCTTTAAAAAAAACAGCAGCCTAAAAATCTTTCTGCCTCATACTGCCAGCCATTTAACATTAATTTGCATTCAGTGCAAACTTCAATAACATTATGTGCTAAGAGCAACATAATGCCCCACTAATGCACAACATCACGGTAACTGTAATATGTCACTGTCTGCTTTTAAATGCATCTGTGTTGAGATGGGTGCTTTAATGTACTAAAGGTCACATTGCCCAGCGGGGGCTGCGGGGCCAGATTTTGATGCATCTCAGTGCTGCTCCCCAATATGAAAAATGATGTGAGTCATTTATGACTGGATCTGCTGAAAGAAGTGAGTTAATGCATCAGGCAGCCGGGGAAGATCAAAAACAAGAGCCTGAGCTCCTGCCTGCAGGGCCATCCAGGAGGGTGGACATGTTCATTACAAACACTCCCCCTCAAGATATCACTCAAGCACATCACATCTTTAGATAGCTTGCATGTCTGTGCTGTGCTTGGTCTCAGGTGCAATTATGGATTTGGATGAAAGCACAAAGCTGTCTATTTCTGTTTAATGAGCTCAGTGACAGCAAAGAGTTAAGCACGTTACTTATATAAAACTTTGCTTTCCGTTTGGCGTCATCAGTTGTATTTCTGTGGATCTATAATAAGGAAGGTAAAGGTCACTGTGGATTTGATGTCAGTTTTAACTGTCTCAAGTAACTACACATGTAAACTCCTCTTATTCTGCTTACTGATGCCATTTTGATGACATCCATCCTTCTCCATGCCGCATGTGTTGCACATGTATGTAACACTTTGCGGTTCAAAGGTTTCTGAGTCCACTGCTGTCATCACGGTTGATGTATTCTGCAGCATGCAGACAGCAGATGCTCTCCTCTGCTGGTGCCCCTTCAGTATGGGGCAAACTCATCTTCACCTTCATCCATCCTCTGACATTGTCCAGTGAGTCACAGTGAGGCCAAACATTACCCAGGTCTTCTGAGATTTCCATGACAGACTATGAAGCTGCCTGGTGATGATGTGTGTGATGTAGCCGAATGCTTAAAGGATAAGTTTCTTTTTTCAACCTGGACCTTATTTCTAGGACTATATACTTGCATTCACTCACCGGTAATGTTTCTGCATCACTTTGAGTCCTTGGGAAGATATTACATTGAGTCGTGAACGCGCGGCCCCGAAAAGTGTATAGAACGCCCTGATATCTAACAGAAAGCTAAATCTGGACTCACAGAACAACAGTGCTCATTTGTTCGTTCATTCAACTTAAAATATTGGCAAAAATCAAGGAGTTTTGCTGCAGATAATGTCTAATATAGTGGTTGCCCTGTCTCCGCCATCATACTGGACGTTCACCGAAAAAGCGACTCAACGTTATATCTTCCCAAGGAGTCAAAGTGATGCAGAAGCTTTACCGGTGAGTAAATGCACATATAAACTCCTAGAAATAAGGTCTAGGATGAAAGAAAAAAACTTATCCTTAAAAGGTTTACATTGGTAAGATTTGTAAAAAAAAAGAAAAAAAGAATGAAGCTAGAATCAGAATGTGGCTGCAACAGAGATGGATCTCATTTAACTGAGACAATTTGAAATGTTTGTGTTTGGGCCAATTCTAATTCCTATCTTAACCCTCAAGCTCAACCCTCAAAATTAGTAGCCCTCAAAACCAAGGGTCTGTCCCAAACCGCGCACTTGACAACTTCAAACACTGTTTTTGAGTGTGTAGTGCACACATGATGTCTTTTAAGCCAAAAATTCAGTGCACTGAAAGTCCCCAGGATGTCGCACTAATCACACCCAAAAATGCAGTGCAAAACGAAGCACACTACTAGCACTAAACAGACGCCATCTTGCTGACGTAGGGGAAGAGGCGGGACTTTCGATTCGTTTTCAGAGCAGAATAATGGAGTGAACAAAGCGGTGGTGACCCCTGCTGCATTGGAGGTGGTATTGTACTGATTTAAGTAACGTTTATGAAATGATTTAGACATAATTACTAATGTTTATTGTGGCATGCTACCAAGCTGTTCACTCCCTGATGACAGTTATGATCTGGTCATGTGTTTGAGGCTGCGGTTATACCAGCTCAGTAAGAGTTAGCTTACGTTAGCGGGCAATGCTAGTCCGTCACTTCCTGTACATGCAGTGCTCTGTTTGGGTCAGCAATGTGGGACAACAGTTTGCACGACAAACGAAGTACACAGTGCGCACTACGCACTGAATTCCAGTGCACTCTGGCAAGTGTGCGGTTTGAGACAGGCTCAAGTGTTAAGGGCTATTTTGTGACTTGGAAATGGGACACCCTTAGATACATCTTCAAATTGTGGGGGGCAGCATTACACCAAAGCGGCATTCAGTCTGGTAATTCAGAAGAAGAAGAAGAAGTAGTAGAAGAAGAAGAATTTACTTTATTTACATTTATTTGCAGTGTTAACCCTGTTCAACCATGAACGTATTCAGCCTTCACCACATACCACGGCTTATTGAAAGGTAAACACCAGCTTATAACGAAAATTACGTGGGTAACTGT
The DNA here is from genome assembly GCA_023101725.1 of Atherinomorus stipes. Taxonomy (NCBI): domain Eukaryota; kingdom Metazoa; phylum Chordata; class Actinopteri; order Atheriniformes; family Atherinidae; genus Atherinomorus; species Atherinomorus stipes. The sequence continues at coordinate 8,611 of JALJCO010007889.1, forward strand.
GGTTCTGTGATTTCCTGAAAGACTGCCAGCCAGCTGGCCTGCACGTAACCTGATTTGACAATTGTCATTAGGACTCGACCTGTGAAGAGCGCGAGGAGCTTTGTTTACAGAAGGAATGAAACAGAACTATGGAAGTCATAACTCTGCGACTATGGGAGATGACATCAGCCTGGTTGTCGTCATCATCATTTTCTGTACCGCTTATCCAGTTCAGGCTCACGGGGGTTGCTGAAGCCTATCCCAGCTATTATCAGGCGAGAGGTGGGGTACACCTGGATAGGTCGCCAGTCTGTCGCAGGGCCAACACAGAGAGACAGACAACCATTCACACTTACATTCATACCTAGGTAGGGGTATGACACCCTTGATTTCTGTTTCTTAAAATGTTTAAGAAAGATAGAATTAGCTCTTATGCACTAGAAGACGGATGAAATATATGACTTGTATTAGTACTTTGTTTATTGCCCTTCTCTTCTATGTAACTGATTTGGTGTACTTTTGGTACAACAAAATATATGTACAGAAAAAAATATGTACAGAAAAGAGGCAGGTGTTACAAATCTATCTTCTTCCTGGCTCCTTTTAATTTGTGGTGTATAGTAAAATTATATTGAAATAATTAAATAAATAATTACATAAATTATGTAAACCATGAATGAAATAAAAGAGAAAGAAAGAAAGAAAAAAATAGGTCTATGAATCAGCCATTTCCAAATGAAATTGTAACACATAAGCTTTACAAGTAAATGAAATTCAATTCAGCTTTACTGCTGTGCCAGGTATTCACACCAAAGTCATCTCAGGGCACTTCACAGACAAATAATATGCAGTATAGCCTTGCTAGGAAAACCAAAAGAGTGGATCAAATCTAGACTTTAAAGCAGTCCTCCATCCTGAGCTGCATGAGGCACGGGCAACAGTGGAAAGGCAAAAACAACTTTTTAACATGAAAGGAAAAACCTCCATCAGAACTCGGCTCATTGCCTCAACTGATTAGAGTGGAGAGGACCAGTAAGAGACCAAAGGAGGGACTGCAACTTTTATCCAGCAAAACTGGAAAAAGTTGTTTATACCTGGAAATAAAAAAAGACAACAATGAGAGGGAAAAGAGGAGCAGAGTGCATCATGGGACGTCCCTCTATGGCAGCATAGGGATGGCTAACCACCCCTAACGCTGCTTACGTTATTGCATAACAGCGCTGTGAATGGACAAATGCAAAAAGCTTCTACACTGGGATGCTTGGCCTAGTAAAAACCCCTGTTAAAGAAATAAAGAATGATTGAAAATGGCACCACATGTTTAAAGCTGAAACAGTGCCTTTTCCTGCATGTTTCCTGGGTTTTCATTGGTCAGGATGCTGATTGTCGCTCACAGCTGAAAACAGTTAAGCTCAATCCCGTAGAATATTATCTCAATTGTGAAAGCATAAAGCTGCCAAGTTTCCCATGGGATTTGAACTCACGCTTTCATACTTCTCCGGAGAGTGAAAGTAACTTCGTCTTTGAGTGCGGGCACTCTCTTCTTACCAGAATCGCCACAAGCACACGCTCTCCACAGTAGCCTACGTGAATTGAATTTCTTTCTCCGAATGACGTGAACTAGAGAGGCTGCTAGCTGCTAAGCTAGCCTCTTTAAGCGCCACCTACTGTAAAAGCAGCTGATTACCTGCCGCCGGAGGAGTTATGACCAGCTGTTATGACGTGAACTAGAGAGGCTGCGAGCAAGCTGCTAAGCTAGCCTCTTCACCACCTGAAGGCAGCTGGTTACCTGCCACAGAGTAGACCGTGGCAGGTAACTCAGACGAGGGAGGGGAGGGGGAGATAGCCGTGCGGAGTCGCCTCGGCAAAAATTTAGCAGTTTTCGGTGCTTTAATAGGAGGAAAGCACTACCAGGGACCAGTGGATTATACTTATCAGTGAGGATGTGCAGTCAGTAAGTGTTGCTGCTTCTGTAACTTATCTTTTGTGTAAGAGACCAGTAAACAGTGGTTGACGAGTGGACAAGCTGCTAATGTAGCTACAGAAGCTAACACTGTTTGGTTAACTTCACGTCACACGTCCGCTCCTTATATTCATCAGATTCCAGCCTGTTTACTCCGCGGATCCTCTCAATCAACTGTGCCGTTATGTTTTTATCACGTTTTTCTCTGTTGGGACATCATTTCCTTCACTCGGTCTGTACTGATAAAACTCTGTTTGGGCTTTGACGTTTGCCTCGTGAACGTGCTTACAGACAGGTCTAACTCATGCGTATTCTCGCGACAAACAAAAGTTGGGGTTAAAATCTTATGTTTTTTAGTTAAATCAACTTAAAATTCACACTCTCTAGTCTGAAATAAGTTTTGACTTTCACTCAAAGTAAATTCATTAATTTGTTCCAGCTTCTGAATGCATGAACAACAAAGGTGGAGGAGCTATTTTCAGAACTCAACATATTCAAACTACAAAGCATCATGGGAAATACAAATTTAGCAGGAACTTAACATTTTATGATTGATGTCCTTTAAATTTGCGTTCTGAGTTTTACTGCCTCTGTTATGTCCACAGTCAGTGGAAATTGTTGAGAAATTCTGTTCAGTTTGGACGTTAAACTTGCAGCATGAGTGTAAAGGACAGTATAAGGAGATAAACTCCCAACCATTAGCAATGAAGAGTTGACTTTGAATGTAGAAGCAACACGACAAATGTACTGTTTCTGTTTCTAAGCAGTCACAGATTCATATGTTGTGCACAGATTCTTCCAGTTAGCATCCTGCAAAATGAAACCCAAGGAACTTTCAGGAAAAGACACTGTTTCAGCTTAAAAGATATGTCATTCTGAATCATTCCTTATTTCTTTAACAGAGTTTTGTCACTACACGTCCCAGTTTAATAGCTTTTGCATTGGCGCATTTATAGCGCTGTTATGCAATAACAGCACTTTTCAATGTTTGTCATTAGTATCTGCTTTTATTACTGCTTTACCCAACACGATAAAATCTATTTTCCTCACAGGCAGAACACTCAGAACCTGCCTTGAAGACATTTCAAGTAAGATACTTTCTGCATCATAAACTTAAAGTCTGGTTAAAAACATGAGCTGCGTTCGATTAGCATTAGCTTCAGTCAAAGCCATCCACTCACAACAGGCCATTTAACTGGTTTGGAGGTAGATTCCTCTTTTAATGCAAATCAGAACCCAGTCTGATCTCACAAACAGCTCATTTTACTTTTAGATCCTGATCCTGAATGAAAGAACAGAGGTGACTGCAGAAGCTGTAAGAACATGGAGATATTATCCCCCCTCCTTGGATATAGACTGCAAATCCATTCAGTCATTTTAGCATTTCAAAAGCATTTCCACCATTCAGGGCATGTATGGATGCACCCCTCTTCCTTTTTTTTATGATGCTTATCTGCTATATAGTAGCTGTTCAGATGTTCAGTAATCTTTCTCTCATGAGTTTGCAAGATATGTTAAACAGAAACTTCAAGTCGGACATTTTACACAAACACAGAACATCATCATGCGATTCCTGGCATGTGACCTTGTGAAGACGAAAGGTCTCACCCGTGTGAAGCTTACTTTACATGAAATTACCAGATGGGACCTCAAACTCAGCTGTGACAGCCAGAAAAACCAGTGGGTGTCTGGACAGACTGACATGAGAATGAAACTCCACAACAGGTGTTTTTACTCCAGTTTGGGGAAGAAAAAAGGAAAAAACAGACCAAGTCAGGTGTCAACCACACACGGCTTAGAAATGCAATCATTTTTATGGCCTGTGGGGTCGACTCCTTTACCAAACTGTGAGGTCTTTCAGGTCTTGCTGCCACTTCTGTTATATACAAGTTGTCCAAACAGATTATCAAACAGATAAAGGTAACAGCTGTTTTTTTTTTCTTTTATAAAAAAGACAAACACTAACCTTCTTAATCTTTTTTATTTTTTTTTGTTTTTTTTACTTGTTCTGCATTTCCAATCCACTCATCATTGCTTACTTCTATTTTGTCTCTAAATAAAAAGCACTAGTAAGTTGATGAACATCCACAAATCTCTCTCTCTCTCTCTCTCTCTCTCTCTCTCTCTCTCTCTCTCTCTCTCTCTCTCTCTCTCTCTCTCTCTCTCTCTCTCTCTCTCTCTCTCTCTCTCTCTCTCTCTCTCTCTCTCTCTCTCTCTCTCTCTCTCTCTCTCTCCCCTCCCTCCCTCCCTCCCTCCCTCCCTCCCACCCTCCCCTCCCTCCCTCCCTCCCTCCCCAAAATAATTTAATAAATCATAATGGGCCTGGAGTAAAAAAGCCAAATCATGCATTGCCATAGGGGAAAGCGAGGGAGAGGGTACGGAGGCAGGGAGATGGCACCTCAACGCCCCGCGGAGGGGGAAATGCACTGGTGTGGAATAGAGAGCTTTTTAAAAGCCTGTGAATAAAAGCTTTGACATCCCCTCTGCCCTGTATCCCTACAGCCGTTCCTATCTTCTGTTTTCTCCAGCCGCCCTCACGCCACTGTTTCTAGCAGAGCTTGTTGAGATGCAGTGAACACAATTAGGCCCGATGTAATGAAATCACACGGCTCTGGTTAATGCAGACGCTGGTGAGTGGGGTCAGCAAGTGTGTGTGTTAGTGTGAGTGAAGTGAACCAAGGCAGCTGTCTGACCTTTCTTTTATGTTATCAGATGGACCCAAAGCCTTGTCTTTCTCAATAACACTAAGCCTCCATATTATATAACCAAGATGAGGATCTTTAGTTCAAGTGTATAAAACCCTTCTTACATTTCTCATCTCATAAATATAAAATATTTGACAGAGATATCATAGTGTAGTGTCTCTTTGCTAGATTTTCTTGATTGACCTCATAAAAAAAAAAAAGTATTTAGATTGGTTGATGGAGAAAAATATTGAACATACCTCCAACACTCTGCCAAGAATGGCAGCAAGCAAATTACGGTGAATAACACTTAGTTCACTGCTCTACCTAAAGTTGTAAGTTATTTTTCCGCTGCACACTGAATAATAAATCTAGTTTTGGGAAAAACTGTGAAGACCAGCACACTAAAAAACACATTACAGCGAGTCTAACACATCATTACACTTGGCGCGACCTTATCCAGCAGCACCTCGGTGCAGAATCAAACAGATTAAATACTCATTGACATTTAATTCCTGGATCACATCATCATAAGCTGCTGACTCCTAGTTGTTGCAACATGACTCAAAGCGCCGTCTCATTACTCTGTACCGTAGATGTCAAGACCTAACATGCAAGACCGAGAGACGCCCTCAATCAAAGTCAAACTTCCTCCACCTCCGGATATTTTAGTGTGGGTTGCCTGAGTGTGTGTGATCCTGAGCAGTAAATCAGCCAGATAATGAAAAGGGTTCATACTGTATGTAGCAACAGAGGCACAAGACGGGATTAATGGACCTAATGGGGTGGATATGTAGCACAGCAGCTCTAAGCAGGGGTTGGGTGCTGAAGGGATGTGTAAGGTCAAACAGTATGTTCCTTTCTCATTTAAAACTTACAGTTACACACCCCTGTGAACGAGCTCCCCACACTCAGTACTGCGTTTGTCAAATAGATTAACCACCCATTTTAATACATCATTTATTCAGCATCTCTAAACCTAGTATTTTTCGTGTTTTGCCTTTTTGCTTTGTTACCTTTTTTTCCTGGAAGTCCACCTGGAGGATGAGGATGATGCTCTCAAATGAACGTCTCATATCGACAACTTGGACTGTAACAATAAGGATTGGTTTGGTTTTATGACCTAAATTCTGAAAAAGTTGAGACGTAAAGTAAAAAGTAAATAAAAACTAAACTGATTTACAAATCTCAGAAACAGACATAAAAACTGACCATAAAGGACTTGGAAGTGAAGAAACTATTTGCTCGACCTTTTGGGAAGAATATCGTCCCATTTTGATCTGATAAATGATTTTAGCTCCCCGACAATGATGGATATACTGTAATCTGTCATCATTTAGATTTTATAATTTGCTGAATGTTTTCGACTGGTGAAAGGTATGGAGTGCAGGCCAGTCCAGCACCAGACTCTTACCATGAAGCTGTGCTGTTGTAATAGATGCATTTAACAGTTTAGCAGTTGTGAGACCTGCCAGTTCTACAGGCACTAATGTATCTCTACCCAACTAGATATGCAGCCTTTCAAACTGTGTGCTAAGAGGAAACCAGATGTTTCTTCTCTTCTAAACTAATGATCAGCTCAATAACATGGGCACTTTAAACTTGATGCATCATCTGTTAAAATGCTGATTCAGTATTGCTTCATACATGAACTAAAAAAAGCATGTTGTAATTTTTTGCCTTTGATGAGCTTCTACAGGAGGAATATACCAATTATTATATAAAATACAGACCTTTAAAAATGAATAAACATCAGCTGCAAATCTTTTATTCCTTATGACCCACCAATAAGAAGCAGCACCACAGAATTGCCTGTAGACTGAAAAATGTAGCCAAGATAAGACATGAAGGATTCATCATCATTAGTTCACGGATAAGAACAGGATGTTCAATACATCCTGTATGAATTTATGCATTAAACCAAGAGTCGTGCATTATCCATAGATTAATGAATATATGATTTGCTCCCTTATTTTTAAGTGTTACCAAATTCTCTTCCCCTTAGTGAGTGAATGAATTGGCTCAAAGCAGCAGCTACAATATATTCTCACTATTCTGCAGCAACAAAGACTAAGGTCTTAGTTTTCCCACCAATCAGAGCTCCAGAAGAGTCTCATCCAAAACCTGCAATTATGAACTCCTTCACTTCATAAAGCTTCCTGTGGGTGCATGTGCAAAATGGAAAAAAATCCTGTTATCAAGTACATTGACTGTGCTGGCGTAATTTTCAAGGATGACACAGTTTCTAAAATATTTTCTCCAGACGTCTTGTTCCGAGTTCTTGAAAACTCCATTTGAAGAGTTTGAATGTGAATGATGTAGAATAAGACTCCCAGGAGAGAAGCTGTGTTTGTGTGGACAAGGTCCGAGTGTATTTGACTTTGCCTTGGATGTGTTTTTAAACTAGTGGTGAGAGTATAACAGTGGACTGAGGAGTCATGTGAAGAAAGAAATACTTCTCAGGCACTTCCGTTTCTCTGTTCACTCTCTGCAGTAGTTGACATTTGGAGGTGGTGCTTGTATTTTTACTTCCAAGCTTGTTTTGTAAGCCTGACCACCACAGAACCCAGCAGTGCTTTACCCTGCTGATACAGTTTATGTACATATGGCAGCTGTTCACACACACACACACACAGATCTAACAGTGTGTATATGTGTGTGTGTCGGATGGAAGTGATGTGTTACAGCATATTGCTCAGGCCTCTGTCCACCCCCTCATTCCTCACCTCAGTGTCTCAAACAGCAGTGCAGCAGCAGCACTGGACTGGGTTACTGGGTCCTCCAGGGTATTAATCAGCTAACTGGCAGCCATGGAGGTGGGCAAGACTCCTTACACTGATGCACATGCTTTTTAATCAAAATGTCCTGTACAAATTGCAGCGTGTTTGAAAGAATAAGATTAGATTACTGCTTTGATCTCTTAAAGCTAATTTAGCTCTTCCTGCCAGATCACACATACAGTACATGTAGATGTATATGCACACACACATACAAGAAGATGCATGTGGGAAATGCACACACTGACCTCTGAAGCCGTCTGAAGCTCTTAAAAAGAGTTACGATCATTTGTCTAACACATAGACCGCAAAGACTGTTCTCTCAAGGTTTCAGAAATCCCTGCTGGTAGTAACACCACATTTTCATGTGTGTACTCACACTCAGGTGCTCCCTACACAAATCCATCTAACAGCTCCTCAGTTGTAAAAGTTGGCTCCATACCAAAACCATTATTGAAGTCTTTACATTAAAGCTCCACATATGGCTTCATCCAGGGATGATTTGTGTGTGTGAGTGCTTCACACTTTAGAAACTGAACACTTGAGTAAAATTATTTAAGGAAATTTAAAAATACCAGCCTAGAGAACTGAACCCAGGACTCTGATCACATGACACCTGAGAGGTTGTCAATCCGATGGTGGACACATAAAGGAACAAGAGAACAGACAGCTGTTGCATGGGTGGTAGATGTGTTTCTGGCTGACTCCACTTCTCTTAATCCACCAAATACTCAAAATAAAACCCAGTGATAACAGAAAAGAAATCAGCTTTTTCTATTTGGTTAAGATCCACACATAGGTGATGCAAGCAAACTCATACAAACCACAAAATGTATTTGCAAATGTGATGCCACGCAGCACTTGAGTGCACTACTGAAACTCATCTGTAGTCCATTAAGCAGCCTCTTCAGGAGGACTACTTAAGTTTCATGGAAAACTTCTGTCAGAGCTTGTTTGCTGTAAACTGGCTGTTTCCCTCTCTGAATTAAACAAATATTTTAAAAAGTACTCTGAGTGCAGTACAGGTATCAACAACGGAGACAGTGGCCACACATCAAACAAGCAAATAAAGCAGATAAAAGGGATAAAAACAAATTAGGGGAAAATTCAATCTCTCTGGCAGAGCTCTTTGTTCTGCAGGACTCCAGGAAGCCGAAACAGAAAAGCACGAGATAAGTGAAAAAGTGGTAAAAGAAAGAGTGGTGGATAGAGAGGTAACATTAGAGGGGAGACCACAGGAGTGCAGGAGGGATGAGCAGCAGTTGGGAAGATGGCACGCAGAAGATGCTTCTTTCTCTGTGGAGGACTGTCCGGATTAATCATGAGGTGGATGAGACGCCGTCCAGTTTAAACTAATGGGGGAGGGAATTTATGGTAACACTTAAAGAATGAGATCAATAGGAGCAGTGCTTCCAGCAAAGAGGAGAAAGAGGAGGAGCTGACTTGCTCAAAAGAGTCAATATCAGCCAACAGGATCAGTTACATTTCAGTGATACCGGGCCAACAGTCAGAAGAAAACCAAGAGATCAGTACTGTTATCTCTGACCTTGTGACAGGTGTCATCAGTCTTATAAACCTGCAATCGATCCTTTCATAGAATTCAAACAACTTTAACATACGTAAACTAAGTACGGTCTGCAGAGTATCTGAGTTAGAAGGTGGACTCCATCTTTGCAGCCTGCTTTAAGAGGAAGAAAATGGTGCTGAACTTTTAACCTGGTTCAGTTTCTGAGCAACATCACTGCTCAGAAACTCCACCCCCCCCCCCCCCATCCATTCAGTGTACATCCTGGATGTACACTGAAGTGTGAATCAAGTAATATCTTCCGAAGGAGTCAAAGTGATGCAGAAACTTTACCGGTGAGTAAATGCACGTATATACTCCTAGAAATAAGGTCCAGGTTGAAAAAAAGAAACTTATCCTTTAATCTGTTATTCTGTGTTCAGTCATTTGACTTAGTCAATGCAAAAAAAAGAAAAAGAAAAAGAAAAAAAGAAAGAAAGAAAGAAAAAGAAAGAAAAACACTTGCTAAATAAATTCAAGAAACTTAGTTTGAGCAGCTGAACATATAAACGCAACCTAATAATATTCTGGAATGCGCTGCTAGGTAGCTGCAATTTGTGAAAGCTCTCCCTTAACTTTTGTGTTTTTTTCTAATATAGTTGTCTTTTTTATCGACATTATTCGTCAGATTAGGTTTTTCTTGGAGGATTTTTATGCTGGTTTGAACGGTGTGCAATTCGGGAGATTTTTCCTCGTATATTGGCTTTTTTCACTGCTTGTTATGATGTGTATCCATAGCAACGGAAAAATTGTTTACCACCGTGATCAACTGTTAAAACTCTCCCAAATCAAGATTTTCAGCGAAATAACACGTCAAATCCCAGTGGAGTTAAGGAGAAAGACAAGAGGATGCAGGGCAGGGGGTAAGGCAGAGAGAAAAACGGTGGAGATTTAAACCGTTTCTTCCAACTGTTGTGATGGGTAACGTGAGATCGCTAGCTAACAAGATGGACGAGCTCGAAGTGCTAACAAGGTCTCAGAAAGAGTACAGAGAATGCAGTATCATGTGTTTCACCAAGACTTGGCTGCATGAACACATCCCGGACTGTAATGCGTCTGTACACGGCTTCAAGACGGTCCGTGCAGACCGAAATAAACAGCTCAGCGGGAAGCGGAAGAGAGGCGGAATTGCAGTACTGGTCAGTCAGCGCTGGTGCCATCCAGGACACGTCACTGTCAAGGAGAAGATCTGCACAAGAGACATTGAACTGTTAGCTGTGAGTTTCCGTCCATATTATTTACCCAGAGAGTTTGCCTGTGTTATTCTGGTAGCGGTTTATATAATACCAGGTACCGCACCAGAGACAGCCTGTGATGTCATCAGCTCCGTCGTGGCTAAACTACAAACACAGCATCCAAACTCATTCATGGCGATCTCTGGAGACTTCAACAACGTCTCCCTCTCTGCTACGTTGCCAACTTTCCAGCAGTTTGTCAGCTGCTCCACCAGAGAAAATAAGATGTTGGACTTATTTTATGCAAATACAAAGAATGCATACAGCTCCTCTGCCCTGCCTCCTCTAGGAAGATCAGATCATAATCTGGTTCTTCTCACCTCCACCTACAAGCCCATCGTTCAGCAGCAACCAGTCATTAGGAGGACGATTAAAACCTGGTCTACTGAGGCTGGAGATGCTCTGAGAGGGTGCTTTGAGGCCACAGACTGGAATGTCCTCTGTGAACCTCATGGAGATGACATCAACACCATGACTGAGTGTGTGACAGATTACATAAACTTCTGTGTGGACAACATCGTTCCAACAAGAACAGTGAGGTGCTTCACCAATAACAAACCCTGGATCACCAGTGAACTGAAAAAGCTGCTGAACATCAAAAAGAAAGCTTTTAGGGATGGAGACAGGGAGTTACTGAAGACCACACAAAAACAACTGAAAACACAGACTAAGAAGTGCAAGGAGGACTACAGGAAGAAGTTGGAGAGCCAGCTCCAGCAGAACAACGTGAGGGATGTGTGGTCGGGAATGAAGAAAATCACTGGCTTCAAGTTAAAGGGGGACCAGACTGACGGAGGTCTGGACAGAGCTAACGAACTGAACATGTTCTTCAATAGGTTCAGTTCCCCCCCTGCCGACAACCCAACATTCCACACACCCTCCATGAGCCCACAGCTTTCCTGTCCCACCTCCACTCTGTCACCCTGCAGCTCAGTCATGGACCTGAACACAGCCTCATCTCCCTCCACATCAGGACATCCTGAGACCTCTTTTGCCTCCACCTCCAGCCTGACTGTCTCCTGTGACCAGGTCAAGAAACAACTAGAAAAACTGAACCGGAACAAGGCTGCAGGTCCAGATGGTGTCAGTCCCAGAGTTCTCAAGACCTGCTCAGAACAACTATGTCCGGTTCTCCAGCACCTTTTTAACACCAGCCTGAGACAGAACAGAGTTCCTGTGCTGTGGAAAACATCCTGTCTTGTTCCAGTCCCTAAAAAACCACAACCAGCTGAACCAAAATGACTACAGACCAGTTGCTCTGACATCTCACATCATGAAAGTCCTGGAGAGACTCTTACTGGCTCACCTCAACAAGCAAGTCAACACCTTTCAGGACCCATTACAGTTCGCATATCGTAATGGGCTTGGGGTTGAAGACGCCATCATCTTCTTGCTTCAGAGAGCCCACTCTCATCTGGACCAGTCAGGCAGCACTTTGAGGGTCATGTTCTTTGATTTTTCAAGTGCATTTAATACTATTCAGCCTGCTTTGCTATGTCAGAAGCTCCATAACTTCCAGATGGATCCCTCCACAACCACCTGGATTTACGACTACCTAACAAACAGACCACAGTTTGTGAGACTGAAAGGTTGTGTGTCTGAGACGGTGGTCAGCAGCACTGGAGCACCACAAGGGACTGTGCTCTCACCATTCCTCTTTACACTGTACACCTCAGACTTCCAGTACAACTCTGAGTCCTGTCATCTGCAGAAATATTCTGATGACTCTGCTGTTGTGGGGTGTATTAGTGATGGACAAGAAGCCGAATACAGGGAACTTGTCAATCAGTTTGTGAAATGGTGCAGTAACAATCAGCTCATCTTAAATACCAGCAAGACTAAAGAGATGATTGTTGACTTCAGGGAGGAGCAAGAATAAGCAGCATAGTCCTGTCTACATCCTGGAAGAGGGAGGTGGAGGTGGTAGAGAACTACAAATACCTTGGAGTTCAGCTGGACAACAGACTTGATTGGAAATGCAACAGTGACTACATCTACAAGAAAGGTATGAGCAGACTCTACTTCTTAAGGAAGCTGAGATCATTAAACGTCTGCACCAAGATGTTGCAGATCTTCTATAAATCTGTTGTGGAAAGTGCAATTAGCTTTGCAGCCATCTGCTGGGGCAGCAGCATCAGAACCAGAGACTTGAAGAAACTAAACAAGCTGATCAAGAAAGCTGGTTCTGTGCTGGGGATAACTCTGGAGCCGCTGGAGCTGATCGTTCAAAAAAGAATGCTTCACAAGCTGATGAAGATGATGGAGGACACTTCCCATCCTCTCCACAACACGGTGAAGAATCAACAGAGTGTGTTCAGTGGGAGGCTGCGTCAAGTTCGCTGTAGGACGGAGAGATACAGGAATTCATTCCTGCCAGCAACCATCACCCTAAAGAACAAGACTAACTGACTTTTTGTTTATTTTAAAAAAAAAAAAAAAAAGTGAGCTTTTACAATACTGAATTTCCCTTCGGGGATGAATAAAGTATTTTTCATTTCATTTCATTTCATTTTTCTAATAAAACATCAAAAAGACATGACCAGTGGTGGCCAGCACAGTTTTTAACTAAACTGTTGTGTTGTGAGAGTACATTTAAAGCTAAATGATTACATTTTCCTAACCTTAGCCAACTGTTTTTTTCCTAAGCAGAACCAAACAGCAAATGAAAACTGAAGTTAATCATAACGGTGTATGAAAGTAATATTCAAACAAAAATACCCCAAGTGAAGTAGTTCATCAGGTGGGAAGCAAACTCCTTGTTCACTGTCACTTCAAAGTCATTCAACCCCCTAAAATGAACTCTGTTGCCTTTTAAAACAGATAAACACTCTTACATTTCTTAATGTTGTGGGCACTTAACATATTTCTGAGACCATACTGTCCTTAATCTAGTTCCCTTTCCAGTCAAACCAAAACAAGAACTCATTCTGTAATCTTCTGAGAAATCTCAAAGCCTAAATATACCCACCAGTGTTTGCATTTGCAGTTTTGCAATGAGTATCAGTTACACATTTTTATCTTCAAACTGGTAAAAGGTGTTCTTTGGGTCTGTCTGATCACAAATGTTTGAAATAAAAACATAGAATTTTCACAAATTCTATGAATTCCTTGAAATATCCGTCTGATGAGAAAATTGTAAATTAAATAAAAAATACTTTAAAAATAAATACTAAACAAATGCCGCCATTTACAGATGACTTTGCTGCCAAAATACAGTGAAATAATTTTGGATCTTTAGGTCAATCAGAAAACAAAATAAAATACTGAAGAGTTACAATTGAAATATCAAAAATTGCCTGAATCATTACAGAAAGAAAGCTCATCGGTCAAAAGTTTCTGGCCAGCGAAGCTCATTAAATTGCGCAACATAGATCAGATAAAGCATCACCAAATGTTTTATTTTAAGCATGAAGAATCAAAAATGCATGCTAAAAAGAATTTCATGAGGTCAGAAGCCTCCACAGTCTTCTGGGAATATGGAGTATTCAGAATTTGGACAATTTATGAGAACCGCAGAAACTTTCAGACAGCCAACCATGAGCAGAAACAAAGAAAAAAAAAAAGTTACATACAGACTGTTTTCCCTGTAAAACTCTGAGTTTATATAATTGCCTTATAAAAGTGGCAGGCAGGCCAACGTGCAGCCAGTGGTTACAGCTGTAAAACCTCAACTGAAGGTTAAACCTGCTTCATGTCATATTACCTTCACCCCCACAATCTGATTTTCACATGCCCCCCTCCTGACATAAGATGCTCAGTTGTCTGAGGATTTGAAGTTAAGGCAGAGGAATCATTTATATGTCAGTTAAAAACAGTTGGACAAATAATTATTACCAAGCTTAACACTTAACACATTTTCAGGTTTCTAACAAAGATTATTCGGTTGTTTCTTTTGATGTCTTCAATAAAATGCCTGTTGGTTTCTGCTGCTGATGCAGGCAGTGGGTAGATGTTTTTTCAGTGCAATGGACTGTGACATTTAAACAGCGGGGTAAAAGATTAGAGTCTGCTTTTTATTTTTCTCTACACTTTGTCCCAATATATCCAGCTTTTCTTTTCCTTTTACTTCACTGTGAACCAAAATCTTGAACTTGTTGACCTGATGGCTCAAATCCCAATTAAACACACTGATCTCGTCATAACTCAGGTTCTCTGTCCAAAATAAATTGTATTTTTATTTTTTCTTTACACACCCTTGAGATAGTTAAAATCTGATTGAAAATCTGTTTGACTTTTCATCTGTTTTAGTAATGTTGTCCTTCTGAGTGTCAGTATCTAAATATTGAATTTATTGCAGGAAAACCAGAATCAGAAAAGGTTGCACAAGATCTGGCAGTTCACATCTATAACCCTCCCTCTTTATAAAAACACCTGTGTTTTTAAATTAAATATCACTTGATTTGTTTTGAGAAGCACAAATACAGTAAAACTTGTAGAATCAAAACTTTTCCTCTTCAGTGTGAGAACATGATGGATTCAGGTTTGCATGATTTCTAATGTGTAGCCTCTTGAGAGCATAGAAATATACAATGTAGTAAAATAATGCTTTGTTTTAAAGGGATACTTTGAAACTTTTGGCCACTAGGGGCACTAAACACTGCAACGTCCCATAGGTCACACAGCTGTCACAAAATTCAACATTCTATCCGTATTTTGGAATCGTGTTTGCAGACCATTTTGATCAGCTGATAGCGAAGTCATTGAGCCATAAAGCAAAGCGCTCCAGGTCACATGATCCAATGAGAGACGGATCCACTTCTGCAAAGTTACAATGTCTGATTTTTTAAGGAGGGCAGCCCCTTGGAAAGACAGCATGAGTCAAGTGCTACTGACCCCAGAAATCATCCATTATTACACTGGGCAAATGTTAGGGTCAAAAGTTACACGGTATCCCTTTAAAGTTAAAAAGAAAAAAAGGTGAATTACCTGTTTGTGGGATTTACAGAAAAAAGATCAGCTTCAGAGTTCTGTACGATTTGATAATAAAAGTCAGTTTGGTATCTTTTTATGTCTGATTTTAATGAAATTATGATGCACACATGGAAAATGTCAATGTCACAGCATCACAATGAAGCTTTTGAACACTAATATTGCAGTCTCTGGAAAAGTGTTTGAGAAAACAACTGACATGAGGGAAAAGGTGTGAAACTCTGAAGAGAAACAGTGTGGTTGCTTATTTCCTCAGGTTTCACAGCTGGATATGAATCTTTGCACCCAGTGGGTCACTTGAAAAGAAAAAGACCAAAGGATCTTATTGTGGTTCAGCATGACTGCTGCAATACTTTTTAATTTAACTTCCCCCCCCTTTTCTGAATGACTTTTATAGCTTCCTTCTTCAGTGACGGGTTTGGTCTTCAAGAGTACTTGTGATCTATAAGAGCTATTTGAATTATGAGGTTTGATAGGTTAAAGCTTTCCATGCATACATAGTAGAATTAAATAAAGTGAGGTTAAATTAGGGATCAGCCATAGAGCTTTACAGAGAAACTGGGAAAGAAGAGAACATGAGCAGCGTTTCACAGGGAGGTTACCTGTCTGTCTCTCTGCAGTCTGGCATGTGTTCGGCTTTAGTTTAGGAAGGCTGAGATCTGCTGTCCTTGTGATCGAGTGTGTTGAACACTGGGAGGGGAAGGCGATGACAGCGTTTAATCCCGTTGTGGTGCAGGCTGGCTGTCCACTTCAGCAGCTCTCTGTTAAAAGAAAAAAATAAATGATGATCAGATCAAACTCTTAACCTTGCAACGGAGAATGAAGACAAAAATGCTTGGGAGACGGGAAAGTGAGGAGAAGTGAGGAGAAGGGAGTGAAGTGCATGCATGTGGGAGTGAAAAAACACTGGAGAGGATGTCTGGATGGACACCAGGGTTATGATCTCATGAGTAGCATCTTGAGAAACTTCTAACTTGTCGTACTTTCAGTGTAACTTTACTCCATTATCTGTAGATCCCTGGTTCAGCTGGGCTGTACCGTCCAACATTATGCCCAGCTGGAGATATGCAATGCCGTTTTATTTTATAATGCAAACCTCATATTACAAGAGTTTGGCCCAGCCAGGGGCCACTCTGGGAAAGCCATTAAGAGGTGTGTTTGAGCTGAGCCAGCCTTTGTGGTTACAGTAGAGTGGGGCTTGGTCTAATAACTGGAATGGCCCAATTCTGCACTGTAATGAAGCAAAAGCTACTTAATCTTCAGCCTGACTTTATAAGGTGTCCTTTCAACTCCAGTGAAGGTGGGATAAGTGTAACACTACAATGACAAATCCTTATAAAGAGCTACATTTTGACTGGCCACACCAAGCAGAGCAGACTGCCTGCTGACATGCAACACTCAGCTTTATAAGGTCAGACTGCTTGTATCCTCATTATGAAAACTACTCATTTTGTTGTTGCACAAGATCTGGCAACCTATAGTGACAAGGATTTGGTTGCAAATCCTCTAATTGTTGAAGCAATGGTGCAGAGAAGGGTGGAGGTAGGGTAACGAGGGGAGCTGCAATTACAGGAGTGAAAGACCACCAAGGCAGCTGCAACCAAAACTCTCCTAACTCAGTTCCAGCAACAATGAGTAAATGACACAGGGAGATTGTAATTTAAGTCATACAAACCTTTTTGGGTGGCAGGGGCACTCTGGTGATTGGCTGAGTTGACCTTCTGGGTGGAAAAAAGAGGACAGGATGACGGCAAGGCAACAGAAAACCATGTTTCTGTATGATAAACGAGTAAGTCAGAAATTGGTTTTTTTTTAGTATAATCACTGTCAATTAAGCTTCAATGAGATATGCAAGTTCAACAGTATTTTTAAGTGATAGCATCATTATTTAGACATGGGCCACTTTTAATGTTTCCTACAGCTTGAAGCATACTGTCGAATGAAAGAACTGTATGTGCACAATATTTGCCATTCCCAGTCGACTATAGAGTAGACCAGGGTTACTCAAGTTGGTCCTACGAGAGCTGTAATCCTGCAGGTTTTCACTGTAACCCTGGTCTGGCAGACCTGACTGAAATTAGATCGATTCAGCAGCCTACTGTATGAAATTTTACACAATGACTCATTAATGTGAGTCAGGTGTGTTTGTGCAGGGTTACACTGAAAACCTACAAGATTGGGAATCTTATAGAACTGACTTTAATAACCCTGGAGTGGACGGGACATGCATACTGATTCTCTCCGTGGTCAAGGTCATCAAATGTGTGGTGTGATGAAGAATTTGACTGGGTTCTTAGTCATTCTTTTCTCTGTTTTCTACAGTTATTACAATTCAGGGTGTTTGGGGAAGCTGGAGCCTGTCCCAGCAGCTACTCGGCGAGAGGTACAGTAGGATACATCCTGGACAGTCTGCCAGTCTGTTGCTGGGCCAACACAAAGAAAAAACCTCTCATGATTGCACTCACTCTGAGGTAGGAGTCACCAATAAACCTGAACTGTGCCCGGAGAGAACCCACGCTTACACTGGGAGAAAACACAAACTCCACTCTGCATTAAAATGATTAAAACATGGCGATGCGCATTTAAATCTGACTGTACATAAAAAACCTGCTGTAAGTGAAAGAATAAAAAAATTAGCTTAATCTGTGGGAAAAAAAGGAAAAACTGAAAAATACTTTTTACATCAAAAACCTACTACAACCGAGCAAATGCGGAGGTTTCATCATTCACAGTAGGGAGAAAAAAACCTGGGTCGTGTCCAGAAACGTTTTTCTGTGATGAGCCAACTATATTGAACTCTACATATAAGTCCCTAGGGATTAGTGAACGAGTGTGTGTGATTTTGGACACAACCCAGGGATTATCAAAGAAAGTAAAATTCATTTTCCGTGACCATCCAGTCTGGTACTGCCAGTGCAGCTAAGAAATTCAGTTTATAGCTACATGAATATCTTGATGATTTACTCTCATGCATGTGTAAGCTGTTGCAGAAAACTTCTTTACTAAGACAACACCGGTGCACTCCAAATCCATGTTAAAGAAATGCAGAAATGAGAGTTCTCATCTTGAACTTAGTTAGCATGGTTTAATCTGGAATCACTATTTAATAGAATAATCCATATATGCATAATTTGGATTAAGCACTGAAAGAGATACGCTGCTACAAAGTCTTCAGGGAGCCATTGTAATTATAACCTGTCATTTCCTTCCTTGATGGAAAAAAGTCGAGCCCAACCGTTGTTCTCTGCATTGCAAGACTGCCTTTAATGATGCTGCTTATTTAACTAATCACTGTTTTTCTATGATGGTAACTCTACCTTTAGCCAGACTTTTCTCTCATGGTTGACTCTTTTTTTTTTTTTTTTTTTTTACCTTTGGAGTGCAGCCAGCAGACCAGGAATTGAAAACTATTAATATGTTTACTTAAATCACAGAATGCTGATTGATGCCTTGATTGATTGAGTCAGAGGCCAATTTCATGAATCAAAAGATCAGTGCTGTGCAAACAGTGTAAACAACCCATTACCTCTGAGCCTTTCCTTCCTCGGATCTACAAATACAGGTAGTTCGTCTCAGATTTGCAAGCTATATCCTGTTGTGCTAGGATTGGTCCAAAGCCAAGCGCTGGCCCACAGGCAACCCTCAATATGACCTAATGTGACCTTTCTAATGGGGAAGGGCATTGAAGAATGGACACGGGCAGTAGTTCTCCATCATGGCAGAGAAAATAAAGAGGAAGGAAGTGACAACTTGGAAAGAGTTGATGCCTCCCATATGTCAGTGTCGCTGGTGCTTGTTTCTAATCATGGCATAGCCTGGAGACGTGCACGCAAGACAACTTCTAAAATAAACCAATCATGGCTATCGTTACACTGATGACTAATACACACAAGAAATGAATGAAAAAATGATGAGCAGAGGAGACGCCTTGTGTTACCCTGAGGGAAACCAGATAAAGTCATACCAGCATACATTAAGTCTCAGTTAACAGAGGTGACTGATGATAAATATCACCATAGTAACACATCAAATCATGGCGGCAACCATCATGTCAAACACCAACAGGAGTAAGACACTGAGTGGCGAGGGTTAAACATGTATGCAGATATTATCAGAGCTGGAACCAGTCAAGGTTAATGGTAGCATTAACCTTGACTGGTTTCCTCCAATATACCCCATGCTAGAAGAGGTCGTGGTAAAAGTGTTTTCATTGCGTCAAACCTTCGTCAGTGAACTAGAACGAGAAAATTCCCTTTTGATGAAGAACTGCTTAAATGAGCTGACATAGACAATCCATAACAAATACTTCAATCCGGACACAAGGACTTAGAAATGGACTAAATTGGGTTTTACAAGCAACCTTGCAGCATGTTTTACCGCCCATATGGCATGTTCAGAGGTCACTCTTCACTGTTAATAATCTCAAAGGGCTTTTGCCTGAGTTTGTCACTCACAGAGCCATCACAAATCATTATAAGTGATATGATGCTGAACACATGTTGAGCATATCATTCAAGCTGCAGTCTGAATTTCACGTTTGATTGCTTTGCTTTGGGACACTAAGGACAGGCTGCAGAGTTTATACTCACTGGACTGCTTTACCGCTCATGCAGTCGGTTGTTCAAAAGCTTCAAACCTGACCTGTCACTTGTTTCTCAACAGCTGGCTGTACCACATGGTCTTCCTTGACAAGTATCGTTTACTGAATGCCAAGAAGCAGTAAATATTCAGCTCTTTTCATTCTGAGCACATACAAGATTAATTTATGTTGGCTTCAAAGTTGAGTGTGACCCAGAGGGTGGGGGTGGGGAATCAAGACTGAGCTCTCAGTTTTTAGTTTTGGCCCGATCAACAGTTTTTCCAAGAGGTCATTAAGAAGTCACTAAAGAGAAGGTATTGACTCAGTGGGACTGAAGAAGAGGACAAACTTTTGAATCACTAAAGAGAGTATGTATCTCATTTGGAGGCTTTTCCATATCCATTCATCTTTTTTTTGTTGTTGTTTTTCTTTTAACCACTAATCTGGGTTGGGTCAAAGCCACAACTGGAAGTTTGCATCAGGGTCTGCATTCGCCTGTCGGTCAGTATTTCCGAATTATGACCTGCGTTCCATACATTATCTCACTTATTATACGGCTACTTGCAAAAAATAAAATTCACATTAAAGACTTTTATTTTTGTGCGGACCAAATAACTTTCTCATGCTTTATGCTAAGAATAGAATAGTTCCCCACAGTCGTAGCATTTGTTGTTCAGCAACGTTTGTTAGTTGAGTCATGGCGGCTGGAAATCGAGCTAGCACCGGCCATTTCTGTATGTCGAACTGGACATTTCCTCCTCTGCTGTTAGCTGTATGCCTCTTGCCACTGGTCTTCTTGTGGACTTCTTTTTGTCCTTCATTTTGGAGAGGGTGCATCTTCAAATTTGGCCTGGTCCCAGTGTTGAAAATCCCCACATTCTCAAAAGATGTTCAAATTAATTGGTAAGTCAACCATTTTTCTAAGTGCTCACTTACTGTTTATTTTTGCTGGGTTTTTTTTGTTTTTGTTTTTTTCAGTGAGATCTTGGTTGAGATAAGTGACCGGACTACTTGCAAAGTGAAGTAATATTAGGTTCACTGTCAGACCACAGGTTAAAAAAAAAAAAAAAAAAGATCCATTGCCCTTGACAGCAGTCATATTGTTCCAGCGGTCATTATATAAAAATGACCGCTGGAACATTGGAAAGACCCATTCAAGTCAATGGAGCATTCTACTGTGTTCCAAAGAGCCATATATAGGGATGTAACGATTACCGGTAAAGTGGTAAACCGTGATAAAATTACCAACAATTAGTAATGCAGTGTCAAATTTTAATTATCGTTAAAACAGTGACTGGTTACTGAAGTTTGAAAAACTCCTACTCGCAGTTCATTTGCTGGAAAAGCATTAGCAGTCCCAGTTTGCAATGTTTAATTTATGAAAACATGGTGGAAGGCAAAGAAGGCACCCACATGGACAGTTCTCTTGAGATTTTTTTCCCCCTTTTAAAAAAGGACAAAGTAGACATTAAGGCCCATTTTGGATATTATTAAAGAAGCTGGGGGGTATTTCTGTTATACCATGATAAAAATGATAACCATGATCATTTTGGTCACAATAACTGTGATATTAAATTTTCATATGGTTACATCTCTAGCCATATAATACTGTAAGTGCATTAAGTCACCAGTAAAATTTCTGTATCACCGTGACCCCTTTGTACAATATTTAGATTAAGTCTTCCTCTGGCGTACGAGAGACTGGCAGCTTCTATTTAAAGTAATATCTGCAGCAAAACTCCTTTTTCAAATACTTTAAGTGGAATTAATGAACAAATGAGTACTATCGTCCTGTGAGTTCAAAGTTAGCTTTCTGTTTGTTATTGGGGGCTTTCTCTACACTCCACAGGCCGTGCACGCCCCCAAAGCACGCCACTGCAGTACAGCAGAGAAAAGCAACCACCACCACCAACAAACCGCAGTCTGTGAAACTCTAAATCCACAGGACAATAGTACTCATTTCTTCGTTCATTCGACTTAAAGTATTGGTGAAATGGAGGAGTTTTGCTGCAGATAATGGCTTATATAGAGGCTGCCCCATCTCTCACATTATCTGGATGTACGCTTGAGGGCAACTTAATAATCTAAATAACCTGAAGGAGCCAAAGTGATCCAGAAATTTTACCGTGGGTAAATGCATATATAAACTCCTAGAAATAACTTCCAGGTTGAAAAAAATGACGTTATCCTTTAAACTTCTCTATTGAAGGCAACATGCCAACCCCATCTCCAAGAGGGGACTCTCTATTACCCTCGTGTCATTTTTCATTCCAACTAAAAACTGACCAAGTGCAAATTAAAAGTTATTGTTTGGCGCCACAAAGACCACAAAACTGGAACATCCTCTGTCCCGTGGCCAAATTATAAATGGAGCTGGTGACAAAGAGCAGTTGTAATGAGAGCATTATTCAGCGGGAACAAGATCTAACTGCTGGGAATGCAAAGCTTTCACACCACCAGCAGCAACAGGCCTGGGACACCAGACTAAAGGATGCTTCACCACCAAGGATGGAGTTTTCTGCTGAAAACATCATCTCCAGTAATTTATAGGCCAGATGCCTTTGTACTCATTCTTTTTTCTCCCATCCATTTTCTCCAGTTATTTCTTTATTTTGAATTATTTATTTTTATGTACAGATTATTAATGTATTCAATATTTAAGCTTTAAAAAAAAATCGAGTCTTGTCTTATTTTTATTTTACAGGTTTTAAAATGGAAAATTGTAAGGTGTTAAATGATTGAGAAAGTAGGGGCTTGTCTAGTCTTCTACAGCCAGGCCAAAAAACACTTTGTTCCATCATGCAGCGAGTCTCTTCTCCAACAGTCGGTATAGGCCTTATAAAGGAGCCAATGGAGACACTCTTGTTTTTAAGGGTTCACATTAATAACTGAATATAACACGAATCACCACAAGTATATTCTGCATACTGGGTCCCATTAAACTCCCAAACTACGCATATGGCAAGCTTGCATTGCCGACTTTACAGTGGTGTATTGTTCATGTGTGTTTGCAACTATAAAAGTTGCTCGACATCTGGTCAAACAGCTACTTCTCTCCACAACACTTCATATGGTGTGGACCTTGAAAGCAACGATAATTACTACTTATTTGTCAGCAGTTTAAAGTAAAAAAATTACTTCTGTGATTCTTTACAAGATCCCTAAAAGAGCTGGCCTTTCTGCAAGGCAAATGTTTAGATTAACTGTATAAAAGCAGAGTGAAACGAATGCGTTGATGTTGTTAAGCAGCAGTGTATTTCTTCAGCTGTTGCCAAACATAGAAGAAAGTCCACTAACTTCATCTGTCAGAGAAAGCTGCCAGATAAAATAAACATGTCATCACCAGCAGATGCGCACAGCACATCACCTGAGAGATTAGCATTTAATGGCAGAATATGAGCAATGAATACATCTGTGGTGACTTCCGGCACATATGGCTGAGTTATAACAAAGAGCTGTTAGCAGTGATCTGATGGTTTGATCTGAGGGTTCAGAGGCGCCCAGTAAACTGCTCTTCCCACAGGCCTAACGTCTGATTACAGAAGTAGAAGAGGCCCACCTGGACACCATCCAGATCGACAGCGCCCACTTCTCTTGTGCTTGCTGGCTGTGAAGCTCTACCTGTGCAAGGAAGTCCATGTTTTTAAGGTCAGAGTGTGAGTATTGACGTTTCCATGGTGATATTTGTGAGAACAAAGCCTCAATGAATTACTTGAACTGGCGTCCAGTTGTGTACATACTGGTGAAGCATCACATCAACATTGTTAAACATCTTTGTGCGTGTTTGCTGTTGAAACCAGAGGTGATAGTTAGTGTGTAGGATGTTTACTCCAACGACGCTGTGGGTATCCCGCTGCAAAGCATGTGTGTTTATCGAATTTGGACAGAAGTAGCAATGATATCATTGATTGTACAGATCACTCAGCACACTCATAAATACACGAGTAGACAGAAATAAAGAAACAAACACACAAAAACCACATTTGTGCTGTTGTGTCAATTCTGTGAGATGAGAATATAATAAAGTTGAAAGAAGCGCAATTGGCTTGAGAGTTAAATCAATGTTTGCAAATGTGGACAAATCTTCCCCAGGACTCAAGACTGTCATGATTTACAGTTTGGAAATGCTCCACTGACAATAAACTGGAAATCCACTCTGCTCTCAACACTGTTTTTTGGGCTAAACAATTCTTAAACAGCAGAGCCAAAAGCCATGTGTGGTTAGGGAGCCAAGAAATCACATTCAAGAAAGAGGACTCCCTTTCCAAAGAATCCCTTTAATAGTGGTTGACTTTCATGACTTAACATTTTGTTGTTTTTCAGCTGAGAATATTTAAAGTGCATCACCTGCAAGTCAAAGGTCAGAGCAGGTCAGCTACTGGATAATGGACATGGAGCTTAGTTTTATTCTGATAAATAGTTTTTTTTATTGTTAACTGCAGATTACTTTAAAAATCACAATTAAATGTTTCAAACTTATTCAAGGTATAGGAAGTAAAAATACAAAATACGAAAAATTAATACAATGAATAAAAACTTAAGTTTAGAAAATATCTATAAGCATAATATCAGACCTTTAGTAAAATCATGAGATGCACGATAAGCCAAGACAATACGTGCTTTGATTTTATCTGTTATTTTCCCACATAAGCCCCTTTCAGACTTGCACTTAAAAGCAGTAATAGTGCAAACTTTGTCCTTCATAACATTTGCATTCAGACATCAATGCGGTCTTTTTCCTCAGAGATGTAGCGGACATCTACCGACTGGTCCCCCTGTTGTAAGAGCGGAAATGTTGTGGCACGTCGTTTTGGCTGAATGTACATGAAAATGTTCCGGATAGGGTTGGAGTGAGAGCGTTGCAACATTTCCTGATGTCTGAAAGTGCCTGGGACGCAATAACTGTACATTCAGACCAAAAACGAAAAAAGCGGCAAGGACGCCGAAGTTAATACATTTTCAATGAGAGTCAGGCGTCCAGAGCGATAAAAGCGGCTAAAGCGGCTAAAGCTTCCAAAGCGGCACCAGATAAGGAGTTGAACTCCAGTTAACTTTATGCTAATTAGCTATGACACAGTTCAGCAGCAACAGGCGGCAGCAAATCAGAGTAGAGGTGTCCTTCAATCGAGCAGCCCCAAAGAACAACGCATGTGACTTTGGTTCCGACAACAACACACTCGTTTTGTCATGGATGCCGAGAGGCTGATTACCTGTGTTCAGGCCCATCTTTGGTAATGTACTTCTTTTTGGCTACCGGGAGAAGAGAAGAGAAGAGAAGAGAAGAGAAGAGAAGAGAAGAGAAGAGAAGAGAAGAGAAGAGAAGAGAAGAGAAGAGAAGAGAAGAGAAGAGAAGAGAAGAGAAGAGAAGAGAAGAGAAGAGAAGAGAAGAGAAGAGAAGAGAAGAGAAGAGAAGAGAAGAGAAGAGAAGTATTTTTCTTTAGAACACACACACTCCTGACTATGTCTCGGATGCAGCGTATGCGGTGTTCTCTGCTTCTCTTTTGTTTTGTGTCATACAGGGATCTAAACTTGTGTAGGATTACAAAAAGCATTCTCACTTTCACCTGGAGTTTAATGTACATCACTCACATTTTTTTTTTCCCAACCAGGTTGATAAGCTAAACCAAAATGAAGAAAAACAATTAAATTGAAGAATAGCCTAATCCCAGTATTATGATACCACAAATTTTTGCCCTCTTTGATACAAGAATTTCTCTAATATCAATAAATTCAGACAATAAAAACTGCAATTTGGTAGGTTTTAAAAATATGTTTTCATTAATATATCCACCTAAAACATGTGTCATGTAAAAACAGGTAAGTTTGACATAAGAAAAATCAACTATAATATACAGATGTCCAATAACATCAGCCTATCATTTTTATCCACATTAAAACGTAAAATTGAAAATCAGTATTGTTTTTACTTTTTTAAAATGAGAACGGCTACACAGCATGCACATATGATACCTTAAACTCTTCAGCTACTTGTATTCTCACTCAAACTGTCAAAATATGAGAGATACAACCTAACAGTCTGCAACATATATCGGCTGATATCAGGGTAAGAAATTTAGAATTAGACAATATGGGTTTATTGGATATAGGAAAACAGCCATCATCAAACATCCCTATTGGAAACTTATATCTACAAGTGGTTATTACACAAGACCAGAAACTGTAGTTTTTAACTTTCTGAACGGCTATACCCTGTATGTCTCTCGTACCCCTTTCCCACTGGCCAAAAAAAACAGTTTAAATCCGTGAATAATTGACTTTTAGTGGCAGTGGGAAAGGCTTACCAACCCACGTCAATTGACTCGGCTCTGATCGGTATGCAGTGGGAACACCAGACCCGAGTTGACTCGTGAATTTATGTTATGATGTTGGACTGTACGTGGCTACATTGTGACATCGCGCCAGTCATGTCTCATATAAAGTACCAAAACAACTCTGCTTTGGCATCAAATTCACGTCGCCTGCGTTCCATCTGCACAAGAAAGTCATTTGCTGGGTTTCCTCAATTTTGAGGACAGACAAAGATGCAACAAGATGGCACGTTGACCACGGCCTGACTCGCTCTCCATTGTTTACTTTCCTGATTTCTGTCACAGCTGACATCATCAACATGCAGCACGCATCGGTGGGGTCAGAGGCACGCAGCTTCCAGCAGGTGATCAGACCCAGCTTTTTTTGTCAATGGGAAAGGAGCGAAAAGCTGATTATGAGTGGGTCGATGTGCATTTGAAAAACCCGCGTGAATGCGCTAATTTCAGTGGGAAAGCGGCAAACTACACCACATCTGAATAGAATAGCTATTCTGGACAGCTGTTATAAAGTTTCCTTATTCATCTGGTTTCTTCAGCCAGTTCCATGTTCAGATTATTATAACACTTCTGCCCCACCACCAGCTGCTGCCCTGTCCAACACCTCCCCAGTACAAATGTCCTCACTCTGCACTCATGATGGAAACCCACCTGAGAATATCCAGGGTGAAATTCACACTCTGAAAACACACTTTACAACCCAAGACTTTTACAGACTGTCACATGCCAGAGGTCAAGCCGTCAATGGGTTTACAGCGACTAAGGTCCTCTAAACTGTGTCACATATTAGTCCCAGATGATTAAAATGAAATATGGATTATTCATTCCCCATGATTTTCTTTTTAAAAAAAACTTAAGTACTCGCAGATTTTCCACTCATACACTGTTGTAAAAATGTTATTATAAAGATGAATGAAGTTTCAGGTCTAAACTAAGGCATTCATCACACTCATGCAAAATAGATAAACTGTAAAATAAGTGTTACACCTTTTGGTATGTTCCCAATTCCTTTATGTCATTAGAGAGAATGCGCTCATTTGTACAAATTACAGGACTGTGACTTATGAAGAAATACCTCCATAAGTGTTATCTAACACAAATTAGATATAAAATCAAAGCACTTTCTTGAACTGTGAAGAGGTTTTTAAATCTAATTTGTTTAAGAAAGTAATCTTATGAGTAGGGTTTTATTTCACAAAAAACAAAAACATCAATCTATTATAGCAGCACAAGCTTGGTCGGTCATCAGCACAAGTAACGATATGCAGCAGTTTCAGTGACACAAAACACACAAGTGATCCAACACAAAAGGCACACAGACTGATAGCAATACCACACAAAGCCACTGCATTCATCCAGCCACTGCATCCACAATTGATGCACCAAAAATGGGATGACTCTCCACAATATTGATGCTGATGTTCACAAGAAGAACTCTAACATTACACAGTCACATGTTAGCTCACCCCGAGTACATAATCCTGCACTGAACACAAGACCATGGTAACCACACAGCCATAGATCATGGCTCCAAGATCATGTAACATAACACTGAGCTTATCAAAATCCAAACACAGGTAGCCAAACAGAAACACATTTTAACATGAAGTAGAAAACATGCCACAAGCAAGCAGGAAAAGTGTGTGTTTTTACCCACATTAGTTTTGTGTGTCTTCTATCACATCTTCTCAGTCACTATTATATTTACTTGGAAAAGGCGTCATGCAAAGTTTACCTGGGAGAATCTCCAAGCTCCAAATTAATTACAGAGAGAGGTTGTGTCTTAAAGGAGGACCCTACTTATCTTAAAAACAAAAAACACAGTGCATCACCCCCCCAAATTTGAAATAAAGGTTTCTCCCCTGTACATCTCTATATAATTATTAGTCTTCATGGAGCATTTATATCGTTGAACATTGTACACTGGAGAGGGCTTTGTCTGCTGAAATAACTGCTGTCACTAAGACAAAGCAACTCCTTTTCTGCGTATCCTTGAGAATAATAGAAAACAGAAGATGGATCTCCAGAAGTACGTACAGTTCATTTTGTGTGTATGATTAATCACATATGCAAAAAAAAAAAAAGACAAACCCACATAGCAGCCGGCTTTTTCTGTCTCCTTGGTTTGTGCATCTCTACAGTTTCACCACCCAGACAGAAGCTCTCAGCTGGTGGGGGATAGAGGACAGAGGAAAGGAGGGAGGGATGAAGATGAGAACACATTCATCTTCTCCACAAATGGAGATGTTATAACAACGAGAGCAGCACACTCACACTGGGGATTTCAGGCATTTGGACAGAGAGAAGTGGATTGTACACATAAAACAGTGCTGAACAATGCCCCCCCCTCCCTCTCCCTCCTGTGTGTGCTGCTGCACACCATATACTGCGAGTTCATCACACAATTGCAGCTTTTGGATGCCTCTGCTGAAACACGCTGCTTTCAGGGCATAATTGGATGCGACTACATATGAGGCAAATTGAGATGGATTGGGATGCAGATCGATATCAGTAAGTGACCCGCCGTGCTGTGCCACACAATGGCCCCGCAGTCTTTTTCTTCTTCCCTTTGTGTCCAGCTCTCATTTTCACCACAACATCATAAACTCACTACTGGGTGTCTATATAGGCTCATTAGGGGCTGATGGGGAGGGAGGGTGTAGAAGCCATTACAGGAACCACCTGCCTTCTAGCCATTGCATTACTCTGCCCCCTGCCTCTCACCCATCATACACTCTATACCAACCTCAATACCATCCACTTAAAAGCCCTCTCACTCTCTAGATCAGAAATCCACCTTTACAAGATTAAAGTGAGTGAGGCCCACCAGACACCAGCGCAGAGCAGATAGAAGATGGGGCTGAAGTAGAGGATGTGGTGTTCAGGGAGATTGGGTTCAGGGGAGGGAGGGGAGCTGAAGTAGGGTAGCTGGAGAAGTGAGCAATAAGTAGCCTTGGACAGGCCGCGTTGTCATCTTCAGTGAGGGTGTGGGCACAAAGAAGGAATGATGGAGAAAACAAGGAAGACAGAGGGGTGATTCAGCAGCTGTAAATGAGAGCTTTATGAGGGCTGTGATGTGCCAGGCTCCTAAAGATGTGTGATGCCCATCCATGATTTCATACAACTAAACCCCCAAGGGCTTTGGAGCTCATAGGAATGTGGAGTGTTTGTGATGAGTGGATCAGGAAAAATCTTTCAGGATTAAGACAAAGCATGTGGTCTATACATCTGTTTAGCTGACCGTAAAATGGTCATTCAACAGACATCCCAGGTTCATACAAGTACACCTGATGGCAAAAAGGTGACCGTGGATCATTTAAAAAAACCAATTCACTCCAGCCTAAAATGGCATAGATGACCTAAACAACTTGTGATAATTACATTACTCATATCTGACATAAAGAGAGATTGATTGTGACAGTTTGATCAAAGTCAACAGAAAGCACAAACTGAATGTAACATCATATGACTGGTATCTAGATAAATAAAAGTCATCAGAATCAGGTGAGGGGGTAAGAAAGGATAGATTACATCAACATGCCTCTGCCTCTTTTCCTCCCAACAGCGTAGTTCAGAAGAAAGAGGTTTCCAACCATCAATGCCATCTCAGTAATGCTCTTCATCCTGCACATGGAGATTTAGTCAAACACACACATGGTTTCACTAACTAAAGAAAAAAACTTCTAGTGCACAGAAATGCATAAAGAGATTTTCAACATGCCTTTAATGTGCCATCTCTCAGCTCTATCTCCTGCTTGGTATCAGACATCCAGTGGCTTTAAGATGTTTGAAGAAGTTATTTGGAAAAGCTGTAGGCGTTTTATAAACCTCCATAAAACAGGCCTGTGGTCCTCTGTGAGCCAGTCAGGCTATTTTAGGAGCTATAGATAAATAGTGCGTTTTGGGTGGAAATTCATAAGCATATTTATTTCTGACTTTTACATAAAAGTTAGGCACAAAGAAACATTTCCACGACAAAAATTGAAGAAAAAAAAGAATTTCAAATGAATTTGCAGTTTGTTGGTTCATAAATATTCATGTTTGCAGTTACAGTTGACTGAGGGGATCCTTTTTATTATGTTGTCCTAGTCTAGTCAAATGCAGTCATTCAATGCATGACTTTGGTGTTAACAGATGAAGAATATGAGTGAGCAAAAACAAGCTACACTAAAGCTATAGTAACTGTGGAGGAGAGCAGAGAGATCTACACAAGTAAAGGACCCTCTGGATCTTATTCAATTTGTCCACTGACCTTTTACGCTAAAGAGCTGAATCAACTGTGTGCATGCATGTGTGAGTTCATGTTACAATGATCATCAGTAGGTCTGGGAAGTTGGTGTTGGATCAGTGTCAGGACAGTCAGTACATCCATCAGTGCTGCAGTTCTGTTACGTGTTCTTCAACACTTTCAAGTGAAAGATTAACAACAGTTCTGACAATGTCCGTCCTTTAAGCAAATGTTGAAGTGCTGACAAGATTCTTCCATACCCACAAACTTTAACCCATTAATTCAAGTAACTATGTCAAAGCAATGAGGACATAAAAGGTGGAAACTTAGTTGTAAAACACATGGGGTATGAAACTATATGTACAACTAAAACTATGTGTGAATGCACAAAACCAGAAATGTCCATGCACATTCTTTCTGTAAGACTTAAAAGCTGTGCATACACTTTAGGGATCGACCAACAACGATATTTTCTCATCAGCCGATGGCCGATACAACCTGCCGATACCTGGGGCCGAAACTGCATTTGACTCCCAAATAAACATAATGGAGGATGCAATGAAAAGTCTACTCCCAGTTTTAGCCATGAGCGAATGTTGAAATGCCCTAATTTGTCATTCACATATCCAGAGGTGGTTTGCATCACAACTAAAAGAGTATGATAATGAAAACACTAAAAGTGCATCTGCTTGCACATCACTTCTATAGCTGCAGGACGACAACCCTACCTGTACTTGATCTCCGTTGGATGAATGCAGAACCAATGTAGAGATAATTGGGGAGAGATGTGAATGGGTACAGATGGATTGTGATTGTTGTGGAAGCCGATAATTGACACGATTACTAAATGGTTTTCTTTTGAAAAAAAAAAAAACCCTTAAGTTTTCACAGCCAGAAAACATGCTGCACAGCTGTTAATAGAACCCAATTAATAAGAGGAAACTGAAAATCTGCCGTACTACGCAAACCAATGTGACTTAGTTCTGTTTTATGATATTGTTGCTTCTCTGCTTCCATCTAATGAATGTGTGTGGTCTGCACCTTCTCACCAAAGATTTTTCCTTTATAAATACCAGTTTATTGGAAGAAAAATGTTTATACGTTTTGTTCATATAAATCTGTTCCCAAGTTTTAAAGTAGAGCAGTGGGTTGAGCATTTCAGGCAGCTCATGGATCTCTTTTTTTTTTATCATCTCATAACCAGAGCAACTTGGACTTTGGTTGTCCCTTGTAACATGCTTTGCTTTACATCCAGAGGGTGAAAAGTGGAAAAGATGGGAGATTGTTCATGAGGAGGACAAAAGATCTCAGATTAGAACACACAAACATGTTTTTTTCTTGTTTAAGAATGCAACTAAACCTCTAAGTTCAAAAGACTGAATCCTTCTATATGGTTCAAAATATTGCACATTTACCTCTTTAAGTTCTCACTGTAAAAGAACACCCGAGAACTGTTATTCTACTATTTCTATTGTGTTCTTACCATTTAATAAAAAAAAACATAAGTAAAATCTAAGTATTTAAGTGATGCATCTACTGTAAGTGCTGTACTTGATTAAAAGCGACAAATTAAATTCCATGACTGAATTTTGCCAATTTATTTCACCCATTATCACCAGCAGTCTCCATTTATTGGCTCATTTTCCAAGTTCTTATCTCTCAGTTTGATGCTTTATGCTTAACCATCTGCTGCCACTCAGAGAGCACGTGAAAGTCAAGGTTAGACATTTTTTCTCCTAAATTTAACCAAACTTGTCCTGTAAAGCACATCAGCCTCAGATAACATTTATCTTCCTTACAGCTGAGATGTTACCTCTATTCCCTCGAACCCATTCACTAGCACTGTGACTGAAGCTTTGCCATAAATTGGCATCACCATATAGCAGATGAACACACAAAAAGAGATTATCACCAATCGCCATGCTATGATAAAAAGGGTGTCTCTTGACAAATAGCTTGCAGTAATTAAAAGAAGATTCTGTATTGTGAGCACCACGGTCCATCCAAGTTAGTCTAAAAAAGTCTCAGTCCCGTTATTAGACCAAGTAATTCACACTAACAATTCCGAGTGAATGGATGCATCCTTTCTTTATGCAGAGAATTTGCAGCTACCACCATTATCCTGGCAGTCGGCTGACTCACGAGTTTTACTTGTGTCCTTTCATCCTCGACCACAGTACCACATGCGAGGCAGTGGAGTCAACAATAACAAGAGTCCTGCAATGAAGCAGCCTAATTTTCACATCTGCCCAGGCTGGCTGTGATGGACAGAGCCAAGGTGCAGGCAAGTGCCAGCGCCACACTGTGATGAATGGGACCTGCGGTGCGTCGTGACTCACTCTGCCTCAGGCGGGCACCGTGCCCACCCCCACTCCTCCACTCTCGGGTGCTTTCGTTCCTCCTCTACTGCAGCAGATGAGTCAGAGAGGCTGTTACAATATGAGATGGAAGCAAGGAGTGAGGAGGGAATTAATAAAATAAAAGAATGAGAAGCCTGCCATTAGCCCCCCCTGACCCCCCACCCTCCCTCTAGCACACATTGATGGCAAACTTGATTTAATTTAGGGGTTTTAATCTAAGAAAGCGAGCTATGCTTTTATATCTCTTTTTCTCTTCTTGGCAGGCAACATTTTCAGCTTTTCAGGGAGTTCTAATTGTTTTAAGCGCTTCCTGGGCAGGTGTCAGCCGTGACGGCCTCGCTTTGTGGGAGGAAGGGTAGTGGGCTCAGCCTCGTCTCCTGAACCCGAGGGAACGAGCTGAATGCGTGTTGGGAAGTGTTAGAAACATGTGTGATGTGAAATAAAAGGGGAACTTAGCAAGTGTAATGTCTAACACCTAACTATTCAAACCAGAGCAGCATTTACTCTCTACACAGTTGTTTCATTACGGTACACCACGGCACACAACCACTTGGATCTCACATATCAAAAGAGTGAGTTATAGTCATTTTCACGACCCTCATCTTTGTTGTAACTGTCATTGCTGAACAGGTGTTAAAGTGTCAGCTAAGGAATTTTTCATTTTGCTGGTGTTGACTGAATGAGAGTTGTCCTCTCTGACATATGGAGGATTGCAACTGATCCTAATAATATCCACTGCTACAGACATTATCAACTGGTGGCGGCAGTGAAATCCAATGATTATATTCACATTTACCCATCATCACAGCCATTGTGTACAAATACAAATGCATAAATAAAAGAGCTAAAAGATTAAAGACTTTTAGGGCGCTAATTCACCACCACAATGTCTGCAGCTGGGTGGCTCATATTAGCTTGCACGCAAATCCATCTTTACCGCCTTTAAAATTTAATATACACAATGATTCATTAGTTTATTAGTTACAGCTGTCCAGGGTAATGGAAACCAGCACAATGCAGAGACATTTCTGATTTTAACCCTCTCACCTAAACATGAGGGGGATACATTTGGATTTAATGGAGATCATTTTACATCAGTGGACTGTGTTTGTTGTAATGTTTTTAATTTCAATGTTCAAGTCTAAATGTTGACACAAATGCTTCTTAGTGGTTATTTTTTATTGGATTTTAAAAATTCAAAACATTGACTGTCTGCAGCACTTTAAGGCTACATCCATCTGGAGGTTGAACCTATTAAAAAGTTTCCCCAAAAGATAGGATTGTTTCAACACTGCAAAAATTTGTCATCTTAAAATTAGTGAAAAAAAACAACTGAAACAAAGCAGATTCAGACTATAATCAAGTGAAATAATCTGCCAATAGGGTAAGATACAATGCCCGGCCACAAACAAAAGTCGCCACCAAAAAAAAAAAGGTCATTCACTCTAATACTTTGTTGGACCACCTTTAGCTTTGATTACGGCACGCGTTCGCTGTGGCATTGTTTCGATAAGCTTCTGCAATGTCAAAAGATTTATTTCCATCCAGTGTTGCATTAATTTTTCACCAAGATCTTGCATTGATGATGGTAGAGTCTGACCGCTGCGCAAAGCCCTCTCTAGCACAACCCAAAGATTCTCAATGGGGTTGAGGTCTGGACTCTGTGGTGGCCAATCCATGTGTGAAAATGATGTGTCATGCTCCCTGAACCAGTCTTTCACAATTTGAGCCTGATGAATCCTGGCATTGTCATCTTGGAATATGCCTGTGCCATCAGGGAAGAAAAAGTCCATTGATGGAATAACCTGGTCATTCCGTATATTCAGGTAGTCAGTTGACCTCATTCTTTGAGCACAAACTGTTGCTGAACCTGGACCTGACCAACTGCAGCAACCCCAGATCATAACACCGCCCCCACAGGCTTGTACAGTAGGAACTAGGCATGATGGGTGCATCACTTCATCTGCCTCTCTTCTTACCCTGATTCGCCCATCACACTGGAACAGGGTAAATCTGGACTCATCAGACCACATGACCTTCTTCCATTGCTCCACAGTCCAATCTTTATGCTCTGTGGCAAATTGAAGCCGTTTTTTCCGGTTAGCCTCACTGATTAGTGGTTTTCTTACGGCTATACAGCTGTTCAGTCGTCAATCTGTTCTTTAACTGGACTTGTCTTTTCAAACACGTCGCTTCTTCGTGGACTTATTGCGTCCCAGCTGCATTTAGATATCATTTTCTTGTGGGTTCAGCCCATAGACTGTCAATAGAGATGGACGTAGTATCCAGTCTTGTCTGACTAGAGAGAGAGTGAAGCCAGTTGGGCATGTCCCACTGTTGCCATCTTGCCTTCTCTTCTCTTCATCTTCTTCTGTCGTCACTCCCGGAAAATACTAAAAGGGGTACAGCGCGGCTGTGGGGCAAATGATTGAGAGCCAATGTACTCTAGACTAAATGCACTCTAGGCTAACTCAAAACTAGCAGGAGCTAACAAAGATAAGCCTCCTAAGCGGAGGGGTAAAGGTAAGACACGCTTAGACTTGCTATTATCTGACTAAAAGCTGCTGTTGTGCTACTCTGCTACCAACTGAGACCTTACTGAGAGCAAACCAGGAGCTAACTAGGAGCCACCGATTGGCAGGCCAGCTTCCAGTCTGCCGCATGTCAATCAAAAGGATACGCCCTGAATTATGTGTAAATTCAAGTTTAAATAACATCTAAACAGATGAATTATAAAAAAAAAAAAAAATTCACACCCCTCACAGTTGACATGAAGGTTAACTTGACCTATTAAACCTAAAATGATTTTTTGAACCAGGCTGTAAACATGTATATTTCTGCTGTGAAGTTGGCCTTTTTAACATGGGAGTCTATGGGGATTTGCTCTGTTTTGGAGCCAGCCCCCAGCAGATCAAGAAAGAATTACAATTAAAAACTTCACTTCCTGGTTTCACACTTCAGAGTTTGCCCCTTAGTTCAACCAGAGGGGCCATGCCATGGCCAGCCAGTACATGTCCGCTACAGCTTGGAGGTAAAAGAGCAGAAAGCATGTCTGAATGCAAACGGTATAAAGGACAAATGACAAACTTTTATTCCCACCCCCAGCTTACTTGTTTCCTTCACTGTTTCCCTCTGTTTTCTTCAGGAAATGTGTGTATGGGTTGTAAACATGGAAACAAAATTTTTAACCTTTTCAGATTTATTTACTTTGGTATCCGGTTTAAAAGCCTTGCATTTCTGGCTCCAAAAAACACCTGTTTCATGTTGTTGAAACATCTACATAATATTAAATGTTAGTGGATACACCTTAACTCGTCTCCATGAAGATATAGTTGATGTCTGAAATCATGCAGTGTATCTCACACTGTCTGTCGCTGATCAATCAAACACCTTTAATCTCATTATTCCTCTTCTATCTCTTGTAATACAGCCATCCCATCATTTCATCTTAATCTGTCACGTTGTACTTGTTAAATCATGTCCCTCATCCCTTGTAAAATAAGTTGTTTCTTTTTTAAATAATTTATTCTTATTTTCAGTCTGTATTTTATGTGTAGTCATTCATTGTAAATTGTTTAATGTGTGAGCACCTAAGGGCTCCTGCACTCAGCAATAATATTAATTTTTCATTTCTCTTATCTCCTCCATTTTATTTCCATCTTTTATGTTTCATCTTGTCTCTATGTATCTATTTCATGTCTCATATCTAATCTTCATAGCCAAGGTAACCCAATTTTCATCCTTAATTTGTCAGCCACATCACCTAG
This sequence comes from Atherinomorus stipes, assembly GCA_023101725.1. Taxonomy (NCBI): domain Eukaryota; kingdom Metazoa; phylum Chordata; class Actinopteri; order Atheriniformes; family Atherinidae; genus Atherinomorus; species Atherinomorus stipes. Next base: position 45,002 of record JALJCO010007889.1, read on the forward strand.
GTACAATTGAAATCTCTACTGTATAAATGTTTCATATACAGCAGAAGTACAACTGCAACTTTTTCCTTCTGAGCTGAAAACTGCCCCCCCCCCCCCCCCCCCCACCCCTACCAACCTTACCACATGATCATAATACAAAAAAAAAAATATTAAGAATATTACTCCAGCTCACTGACAGTTTCATGCACTCACCTTTGAAGTGGACACAGTTGCACAGACATGGAAAACTACATGTAAACATCGCAACTGCATGTATGTATGTCAGCACAATGGCTCAACATGGAAAAATTAAACATTCAAATCTAATTATGAATCCTCACAAGTAGGAAATGGATTCAAGAAGATGGTGACCAATAAAAAAAACAGAGGAAATATAGTTGCAGTTGTAATCAGAAGTCATAAAGCAAATCACAGAGCCATTAATCAGAGCTGCAGTTGGACTCCTCCCCCAATCTAGTTCAGAAAAACAGACAGACCAGTACTTCAGAGACACTGACAACACTGTGAAGGACAATGCAAAATTTCCTTCAGTGGTTGGCATCCAACTCCTTTTACAGTATGGTCACAAATCTAATGTCAAACTTTGCAATAGAAGAGAAAAAGATGTTAAAAACTGGGAGCTCATTTAGAGCGTTTAGTGTTTCTCAACTCCAGTCCTCAGCACCCACTGCCCTGCATGTCTTCTAGGCAACCCCACTGTACTTTCACACACCTGAATCAAATGAATGGCTTGTTAACAGTCTTGCAGAGAAATTGATAAGGAAGTTCTTTAATCTGAATCTTGTGTGTTGGAGTAGGAATGCATCGAAGACATGGGCCATTTCTCAATTCCTAGTGTGCGTACTGCATACTCATGTACTTGTGAGTACAGACTTGTGGGTACGTACTGGAAGTCTGCACTTGTGGAATTCCCAAGTACAGACTCCGCCTACTTGACGGATTGGGACAATGCAAACTTGTAACATCACCACCAACGGTGTGCAGCAAGTGAGCAAGGGCTGCCTGTCAACATGAAAAAAAATACTGTATTCTTCTACAGCTTGTGTAAGTTCTCCTGTTATGTATTCACAAAAATTGATTAATAGAAAAATTCTTTTGAACGAAGTAATCAGTAATCACTCCCATCAACAAACTGAAGTGCTCCTGTAAGCTCTCAATTTGCTGTTCGTATTATTCATATATACACTGAACGGGTCGGCTCTGTGGTGGCTGTCATGTCGTGTCGCCATGTTTTTACGTTCAGTCGAAGTGTGACAGTAGGAAACCACAGAAACTCACTGGAGAAACCAGCTCAGTTCGAGGTAATGCCTTTGAAAAGTCACCGTGGTGCAGTGAGGGAGAAACCCAGCATTACACTGATGCTGGGTTCATGTGCAGTCGGGCAGACGGCCGTCGGTAACAAACCAGATGTCATTTTAATCACAGACGGTAAAATGTGGGTCAGAGAAAACAATACGACATCGCCATGACAACATATCAGATGTGGATTTCAGTCATTGTAACTGACAGACCACGTCTTCACATAGAGGCTGTTCATGCCTTTACAGCTGTCGTCCGTCTGCCCGGGTTTCACGCGAACGCAGCATGAAAAGTACGAAGGAGCTGCTTGCAATATACAATTGTTACACAATGTCCCTTTAAGAAAAAATGTCAATAAAATTGAATGAAAAAAATGCTTTTTAAAAAAGGAAAAAAAAGACAGTTTTGTAATCATAAAACAATTATGGAAAAAGCAGCACTTATGATGCCATAAAAAGTAATGTACTCAAAAACTGGTAAAACAATGGCCTCAGACTCCAACTTTGAATTGGAATTTGACAAATAAGTTTTACAAGTTAAATTTCTCACAGTAAGAAGAAAGAAGAGGCTAATCTCATGTGAAATCACATTGTTATTACTGTGGTAGCAGTGTCAGGTTATCAGAGCTGTTTCTCAGAGTTGGTATAACCAGGATAACGATGAAAATCACAATAGTCCACGGTTTTAAAACTAACCTGCTAACAATCAAAACTGCAAACTAACTTTTCAATTATAGTTAGAGCCCGACCGATATATCGGTCCGATTTTGGCGTCTGGCTCATTAATCGGCATCGGCCAAAATGTGGCCGATATGAAAATTCTAGTTTTGCTTCAAACGGCAAAAAGAAACTTCTGCCCCGCACTTCTGCTCTGATTGTTTCTAAGTGAAAAAATGAATTCATCACAGCTGAAGAAAAACTGAGTGTATTTTAACTAATATAGGTAACCTAGTTGAGGTAAACACTTCACGTGTTGGGAATATGTGACAGCTCCCCACTTGGCAGGCCCACAGGTGAAAGGGCAAAAGAAACAGGTGTTTGAGGTGTGGTCCTGCTCCTGAGATCCAAATATCCAAATAAAACGACATTTATCTCCTCTTAAACGCTATTCCACAGAGGTAAACTGTACACTGTAAATTTTATTATCTGCTCCCATGTTTCCTCACAACATTCATCTTGTGCTCTGTGACTCAAACCACATGATGGCCATCATTTGTTATTAACCTACTCTGAACGGTTTCTTCGAATATAATCATTTATAATAATCCCGTAGACTCAACAGCCTCTAATTCCCTTGCAGCTTGTAGATCAGTTAGACACCATAAGAGCAGTGGAAGGCCTCAGTGAGGTTGACAGCCAGGCACTGATAACTTTCTCCTCTTAAAAGAATCCAGGCAAACTTTACGAAAAGTCAGTAATGAGCAATCCATTACCTACAGTCGGCTCATTAGAGTAGAGCTAACTGAGGTGGACTTCAGCTTTCATCTGACTGTTTGTTTGGACTATAGCTAGTATCAGGGGAGCTGCGGTGTTGAGCAACTAGAGTGTGTTCTTGCTCACATGTGCACAACTGATGGAGTGAATTACTCTGACCAATAAAATGAATGACAAAGTGTGAGTCTCAGTGAGTCTGTGTTTATTTTCTAAACTGTTTGATCCATCATGTTAAAGTGAAATCTGTAAACTACCACCTCTCCACCAACCATCACCAGAAAAATAAACATTGGGGGAAAAAAGAGAAAATCTTTCCACTTCCTTGGGGGTCTTCACATTCTTCAGTGACCCATGTCGAAGCGAACCGGGCCCAATTCGAACCTCTTCCTCCCTTCACAGCGGCAACAGATCCACAAGCCCTAAATCACAACCCGCCGTCTTGACAGCGTGCGATGGTGCTGAAAACATCTTTCCCAGCTAGTGATTGTGATGGATCAGCTGGTGCATAAATCACAGGACAAAACAAAGAAAGTTGTCTGAAAATAGAATGTGGGCACAAGAAAAACGTGCAGTGAAAAATGGGGGGTGTGCTTCAAAAGCTGAACTCGAATCCCTGATGAAATTAGGCAGTTTTTCAAATGCAGAAGAAATCAGAGACTTACTATAAATTATCTGCAAAGATTCAATACATTCTTTAAAAAGGACCATCATCCCCAACAATTTATGCAGCTGCTAATTCCAGGTGCCTACAATAATCATAAAAATGCCATATAAATCCAGTTCAAAAGGTCAGGACCATATCAATCTAGCCAGGCATTCATCTTTGGTTGGCCTTTTTTGCCATTCATATTGTCCACAGTCATATCTGTGCAGCGTTGGGATTAGGAGGCTGTGAGTCAACCCCAAAGCTTCATTCAAAAACTTTGTTTAATTTTGCTAAAACTTAATTCTTGCACAACAGGCAGCAAATCATCCTGCTTATGTAATAATGCAACTGACACCAGCTCTTTTCATGGTGGTGCACAAGTTATTTTACAGACAGTAAGGTGAGGGAATATTGTTGCAAACATTCCTGGAGATATTACTGAAAAGGTTGTAAGCATATTATTAAAGTGAGCGATAGCAGCAGGGGAGCTGATTGGCTCAAGCCGTGCAGCACATTGAAGCGGCCCGGTTTCTTTAGGGATCAATTCATTCCCTTCCAGGCTCAGACCAGGCATGAAACACATGGAAACGATAAAATCTGGGGAGTCATACGACTTTGCTGAACAGAAAACACTGACAAGGAAACCTCTGGAAAAAAAAAGCTCATTGTCTATTAGAGTACGCACAACATGGTGGGATTGTCTTTCACTGATACCCAACAATTAAGTATATTCTTCCAGCCTCCCTTGGGAAATAAAAAGGAGGAGTTAGTGTGGGGTCAGTGACAGCATGAGCTTCCAGTGAGTCAGTGAGTAATGCATTACCTTTAACACAGAGTCCGCTAATGAAATATGAAATGGAACCTTTAAAAGACTGACCTTCGGAGAATAAAATGAAAAACTGAAGTAACTGATTAAAGAGAGCCGTAATAAAACTAAAAGCACAATGTGCCCCAAGCGTTATACAGGATTTTGCAAGCAAAATGCACAACTAATAAAAGCATACAGTACCTCACACAAAAGCTGCCATGCATTTTCCCTTTCCCCTCTCACCCATACAACCGTGGCAGAACATATAATATAAAACCCTTTCATGGCTCCATATGGCAAACAGCTCAAGCAAAGAGTGTTTGCAGAGTCTAATTACACTGATGTAGTTTATCTTACCGCGCTTCAACTGTTCTTGCTATTGTCTGAAAGGAGTGTCATGATTTCGTTTAGAAAATAATAGATGTGAAGTTTACTTTAAAGAGATGTTGGTACCACCCATCTGACAAGTCAGAGGAATTCATCAAACCCAACACCAGCACTAATCAACGACAATGCCATCAGCTTTTCTGGAATAACGTTCAGCTGTAGGGGGGCAGGAAGGTGTAGATGAGAGTGGAGCCATAAAACTTCATCCATGACTGATGAAGCCTCCTCCCTGGTCGGGGAGGGAGCTACTGGTGCAAGTTTGACAGCTGGTAGTTAACACTGTATCGTCTCTCAGACACTGAGCTCAGATCAAACAAAGGATGAAGCGGAGGTGAATGGGGGAGCGCTTCGCTGCCGAGACATTGTGTTATGGAGTTGACAAGTGGGGCCGGTATTTAACCTCAGTCCCGAAGGCTTTCAAGAAACAATGGACAGTGAGGTCAGAGAAAGAACAGGCACCATAAAAGCTGCAAGAACGTCCTGTAAATATGCTAAAGGAAATGCAATTTTATCTTGATGCAGTCAGCTTACTTGTATAAGAAAATATAGATTTCTAAGGTTCAGTTTCATCTACCAAAGTCTCACATATAATGAGCTACTTGCAATAAGAAATTTCATTAAATGTAACGTTCACTTAATATTTTTCCCACAAATTTTTCTAAATGTACTTGTAGCTGTGCAACATTCGGAACACCGTGGAATTTAATGGTATACAGGTCTCATTGCTGGATATATTAAAAAATGTTAAAAGCTAGCTAAACAAATCTTGATTTGCAAAATATCTTTAAAAATAAACAAAAAGAAATTTTGTAGTACAATGCCAATTTAAAAACAGTTTTAAAAAGCCTGTATAAATATTTTGTGTGTGTTTGTACAGAAGCTGTCATCTGACAGATGTCAGGAAAGGTTGTTTGGGTTTCAGCTTGCCTGGTATTCAAAGATGCAGCAAAGTGTGTGTGTGTTTGTGTCTTGAAAGGTATATGGTTTGCATGACAAACAAAAAGAAGATTATAAAACGCACTAAGAAGGCTGTGGCTATTTATGAAGGCAGCAATGAACTGAGGATGATAGGCTGGTGCATGCTTTAATCTATTGCCCAGCTGCTTCTTGGCACATTGCAGAAGCAGATCTCAATCGATGGCAGCACCCTGGATTAAATTACAAATTGAGTTTAGCAGGGCTGCTTTTCCCTCTTTTATTTCTGCAGTGTTCCCATGAGGCTCCAGTGCAGTGCCCTCTTCCTGGGTAAGTTAATAATGTGAGGGCAGCCTGGACACAGCAAACATTGAATCATTTGGGCTAGAATTGCTCCGACACACCCAATCAATCTTAAAGTGGGACGGGGTCATCCCCAGAGCAACCCCCACCTCTGCACTTCATGGCCTCTCACAACAGTCAATACTAGGCATTATTCTGATAATAATTGCATTAGATTTTTTCTAAGAGCACAGCCAAACACCCTCCCCCTGAACCCACTTACTGGCAAGAGCTTTAAAACACCATTGTTGATTCATGTATTTGACCAAATTGCCTTATTGACCAAGCTCACTGACTTTTTATTAATGCACTTAGGCTTTTCCACTTATGGTCAAAAGCGCCGACTCTCCCTGATCAAAATGTCTCGTGGCTATGAAAATTAGGTAGCAAACCTGAGGGAACATGAACAAAGCTGGCACTCAATAAGGGTAAGCTTGCAGGTGACATATCACTAGTTGCTCCAGGATCTGGAGTAAAACCACAACTCAGCATCACTAGATAAATAAAAGTCATGTGGTGAACCTCGACTGCATTCTTCCTATAGTATTTGATGACAACAGGATCTGTCAGGATGTAAGGTTTTAAAGAAACTTAGCCCATGAATTTGGTGAAAAATGATGCAGATTTAGGTTTTGTAAGGATGAGGTCCAGGATGAATACTGTGTGGCTCACTGGAGGCGACATACTGCAGCTGTTTACAGGCTCCACCGCAGGAGTCTAATGAGGGAGATGCAGCCAGGGTAATTACATGAAGGTTGTGTTTCCCCACCATGAGAGTTTAAAGGTAGAGCGCGAGGGAGCACGGATGGGGGTGGAGGTCAGGCATGAGTCGGTAGCGTTTGGCAGGGAAATGTGAGAAAAGTTAGTTAAAACAGCCAATTTAGCAACCTTTCCCCACTATGCATAAACCACAGCGGACTCATGGGTTGCATGATTTAACCTCCTCTGCCAACGCCCATGCCACCTCCAGACAGGCCAGGAAGTCATGTGACAAGACAGGGCCCTCACTCCCAAGACTCTCAGGGGGCTGAAACCACAAAAGCCCACCACAGAGCAGTGGTGAGTGCTGCTGTGATCACAAACAAAGTGATGAAAAGGCATTATGACAGCGTGAGAGAGACGGTGAGAAGAGAAATCTGGACTGCAGCTTCTCTGTAAGCAAAATACAGCAGAGTAAGTTTTGCTGCAGCATGCAAGTGTAGACAGGCCTCTGGGAGGTTTGTGGTTATCTTCTGTAGACTGCTGAACTGAACATGTGTTACTCCGTGGAAGAAGTTTACTTTTCATGTATCATCAAAGCACCTTTCACAGATCACTTGGCCACATGACAGCACCTTTCTAAGCTGCATTTGACCACACACAAAAGAACCAAAGAAGCATAATGATGTTGTGTCCTTTCAGAATTCCTCAGAATTCCTCAAAGTGGTGCGGAAACCACGTGGTATGATGCTAACTCAGCAGAGATTATGCATAGTGTGGCACCTAAAATGTGCATCTGGTATATATCTCATACCATTTCCCCAATAAATAGCTAGATAATGTTACGCATTTAAAATAATTGGACTCATCACTACAAAGTATGTGATAGGGCAGTGACTTATTGATTCAAGCGATTTAAAGGTTGGTCTCAGAATGTGTCCACATTTGACCTTTGACTTGTCTCTATGTTCTTTGACAACACAGGCAATTATATTAGGACTGAGGAGACTGTGGTCCAACCCCCCAACCCCCCCCCCGACTGTTTACAGATTATCTCATCATCCTTCCACCCCTTCAATATGCACAAGTCCCCCTCTGCCTCAGACCTCATCGACATGAAACCGGCTTCCTCACAGTTCTAGTCTGTATTCACATGACTATGAGTTTATGCCTACTGTACGTGAGGTGGAGTTGGTGCAGAATATTTGAGAATTCAGTTTAGGTTGAAAAGGTTTATGTTTACAGCTTAGTTTCTACTTTTATTCATAATATGCAGTGTAACGCAACGTAGATCTGTTGTAGTAACAGATGCATTAAATGTTTTTTGTCAGATTTATGTGGTTGAACTTTTCAAAACCAGCATTTTCTCAATTGAAATATGATTATTGCAACTTGGGTCTTGTTTTACTAGGTAAGACCATGCTTTTAGTTGGTTGCGTAACAAAAAAACACATAACTGCTGTGAAACAGTGACTTTTTTTTACAGTACAGTCAAGCTGATGTGCCAAGAGATGGTTGAAAATAAGTTTATTCAGATTTATTTATACAACTGAACCAAAATTAGATGTGAGCATCTTTGAAATGTTGCTTGAAATGTGTGTGACAGCTTCCCAACTGTTCACTTTACTTTTGGATTTCAGATTAGTTTGCATGGATTTGATTTGAACTTTATGATTTGTTTGTTCATGTTCGACCCATGTTGTAAATATAAAGATACAACCCACTTTCCAAAAGAAAAAAAAAAGGTGGGTATTCAGATTTTTAAAACAATGCTAACAGAAAATTATTAAAGATGCACTTGAAATATTAAAACTTTGACATCTTAAAATAAACTACATGCATACATCTGGAATGAACCAGGTCTGAAAATGCCCATGAAAAGCTCTTGGGTCACTTTCACAAGCCTTTTCTTGGTGAAACTGATATGCCATCCTTGCAGACAGGTGGGATTTGCGAAAGGGTAAAAGTTAAATTTGGGGTCAAAGTTGACCAACCTCTGATATACCTCTGAGCCGGATGGGAGGTTGTTAATGAAGGCAGAATGGTCAGCCTCATGTAGGCTGCTGTCATGATCCCATGATGTATGCAACTAGCATGCCACAGGCTTTAACAGCATAAACAGTCAGCATTGACTCATACTTTGTAGTGATGAGTCCAATTATTTTAAATGCGTAACATTGTCTGCTATTTATTGGGGAAATGGTATGAGGTATGTAGCAGATGCACATTTTAGGTGCCACACTATGCATAATCTCAGCTGAGTTAGCATCATACCACATGGTTTCCGCACCACTTTGTGGAATTCTGAGGAATTCTGAAAGGACACAACATCATTATGCTTCTTTGGTTCTTTTGTGTGTGGTCAAATGCAGCTTAGAAAGGTGCTGTCATGTGGCCAAGTGATCTGTGAAAGGTGCTTTGATGATACATGAAAAGTAAACTTCTTCCACGGAGTAACACATGTTCAGTTCAGCAGTCTACAGAAGATAACCACAAACCTCCCAGAGGCCTGTCTACACTTGCCTGCTGCAGCAAAACTTATTCTGCTGTATTTTGCACACAGAGAAGCTGCAGTCCAGATTTCTCTTCTCACCGTCTCTCTCACGCTGTCATAATGCCTTTTCATCACTTTGTTTGTGATCACAGCAGCACTCACCACTGCTCTGTGGTGGGCTTTTGTGGTTTCAGCCCCCTGAGAGTCTTGAGAGTGAGGGCCCTGTCTTGTCACATGACTTCCTGGCCTGTCTGGAGGTGGCATGGGCGTTGGCAGAGGAGGTTAAATCGTGCAACCCATGAGTCAGCTGTGGTTTATGCATAGTGGGGAAAGGTTGCTAAATTGGCTGTTTTAACTAACTTTTCTCACATTTCCCTGCCAAACGCTACCGACTCATGCCTGACCTCCACCCCCATCCGTGCTCCCTCGCGCTCTACCTTTAAACTCTCATGGTGGGGAAACACAACCTTCATGTAATTACCCTGGCTGCATCTCCCTCATTAGACTCCTGCGGTGGAGCCTGTAAACAGCTGCAGTATGTCGCCTCCAGTGAGGCACACAGTATTCATCCTGGACCTCATCCTTACAAAACCTAAATCTGCATCATTTTTCACCAAATTCATGAGCTAAGTTTCTTTAAAACTTACATCCTGACAGATCCTGTTGTCATCAAATACTACAGGAAGAATGCAGTCGAGGTTCACCACATGACTTTTATTTATCTAGTGATGCTGAGTTGTGGCTTTACTCCATCCTGGAGCAACTAGTGATATGTCACCTGCAAGCTTACCCTTATTGAGTGCCAGCTTTGTTCACGTTCCCTCAGGTTTGCTACCTAATTTTCATAGCCACGAGACATTTTGATCAGGGAGAGTCGGTGCTTTTGACCATAAGTGGAAAAGCCTAAGTGCATTAATAAAAAGTCAGTGAGCTTGGTCAATAAGGCAATTTGGTCAAATACATGAATCAACAATGGTGTATTAAAGCTCTTGCCAGTAAGTGGGTTCAGGGGGAGGGTGTTTGGCTGTGCTCTTAGAAAAATCTAATGCAATTATTATCAGAATAATGCCTAGTATTGACTGTTGTGAGAGGCCATGAAGTGCAGAGGTGGGGTTGCTCTGGGGATGACCCCGTCCCACTTTAAGATTGATTGGGTGTGTCGGAGCAATTCTAGCCCAAATGATTCAATGTTGGCTGTGTCCAGGCTGCCCTCACATTATTAACTTACCCAGGAAGAGGGCACTGCACTGGAGCCTCATAGGGGAACACTGCAGAAATAAAAGAGGGAAAAGCAGCCCTGCTAAACTCAATTTGTAATTTAATCCAGGGTGCTGCCATCGATTGAGATCTGCTTCTGCAATGTGCCAAGCAGCAGCTGGGCAATAGATTAAAGCATGCACCAGCCTATCATCCTCAGTTCATTGCTGCCTTCATAAATAGCCACAGCCTTCTTAGTGCGTTTTATAATCTTCTTTTTGTTTGTCATGCAAACCATATACCTTTCAAGACACAAACACACACACACTTTGCTGCATCTTTGAATACCAGGCACAGCTGAAACCCAAACAACCTTTCCTGACATCTGTCAGATGACAGCGTCTGTACAAACACACACAATATATTTATACAGGCTTTTTAAAACTGTTTTTAAATTGGCATTGTACTACAAAAGTTCTTTTTGTTAATTTTTAAAGATATTTTGCAAATCAAGATTTGTTTAGCTAGCTTTTAACATTTTTTAATATATCCAGCAATGAGACCTGTATACCATTAAATTTGTTCCGAATGTTGCAGAGCTACAAGTATATTTAGAAAAAATTTATGTGGAAAAAAAATTAAGTGAAAGTTACATTTAATGAAGTTTCTTATTGCAAGTAGCTTACTATATGTGAGTCTTTGTTAGATGAAACTGAACCTTAGAAATCTATATTTTCTTATACAAGTAAGCTGACTGCATCAAGGTGAAATTGCATTTCCTTTAGCATATTTACAGGAAGTTCTTGCAGCTTTTATGGTGCCTGTTCTTTCTCTGACCTCCTGGCCATTGTTTCTTGAAAGCCTTCAGGACTGAGGTTAAATACCGGCCCACTTGTCAACTCCATAACACAATGTCACGGCAGCGAGGCGCTCCCCATTCACCTCCGCTTCATCCTTTGTTTGATCTGAGCTCAGTGTCTGAGAGACGATACTAGTGTTAACTACCAGCTGTCAACTTGCACCAGTAGCTCCCTCCCGACCAGGGAGTCATGGATCAGTCATGGATGAAGTTTTATGGCTCCACTCTCATCTACACCTTCTGCCCCCCTACAGCTGAACGTTATTCCAGAAAAGCTGATGGCATTGTCGTTGATTAGTGCTGGTGTTGGGTTTGATGAATTCCTCTGACTTGTCAGATGGGTGGTACCAACATCTCTTTAAAGTAAACTTCACATCTATTATTTTCTAAACGAAATCATGACACTCCTTTCAGACAATAGCAAGAACAGTTGAAGCGCGGTAAGATAAACTACATCAGTGTAATTAGACTCTGCAAACACTCTTTGCTTGAGCTGTTTGCCATATGGAGCCATGAAAGGGTTTTATATTTATATGTTCTGCCACGGTTGTATGGGTGAGAGGGGAAAGGGAAAATGCATGGCAGCTTTTGTGTGAGGTACTGTATGCTCAATTCTCAAAGAATTTTTTTTATTAGTTGTGCGTTTTGCTTGCAAAATCCCGTATAACGCTTGGGGCACATTGTGCTTTTAGTTTTATTATGGCTCTCTTTAATCAGTTCAGTTTTTCATTTTATTCTCCGAAGGTCAGTCTTTTAAAGGTTCCATTTCATATTTCATTAGCGGATTCTGTGTTAAAGGTAATGCATTACTCACTGACTCACTGGAAGCTCATGCTGTCACTGACCCCACACTAACTCCTCCTCTTTATTTCCCAAGGGAGGCTGGAAGAATATACTTAATTGTTGGGTATCAGTGAAAGACAATCCCACCATGTTGTGCGTACTCTAATAGACAATGAGCTTTTTTTTTTTCCAGAGGTTTCCTTGTCAGTGTTTTCTGTTCAGCAAAGTCGTATGACTCCCCAGATTTTATCGTTTCCATGTGTTTCATGCCTGGTCTGAGCCTGGAAGGGAATGAATTGATCCCTAAAGAAACCGGCCGCTTCAATGTGCTGCACGGCTTGAGCCAATCAGCTCCCCTGCTGCTACCGCTCACTTTAATGATATTCTTACAACCTTTACAGTAATATCTCCAGGAATGTTTGCAACAATATTCCCTCATCTTACTGTCTGTAAAATAACTTGTGCACCACCATGAAAAGAGCTGGTGTCAGTTGCATTATTACATAAGCAGGATGATTTGCTGCCTGTTGTGCAAGAATTAAGTTTTAGCACAATTAAAGCTTTTGAATGAAGCTTTGGAGTTGACTCACAGCCTCCTAATCCTAACACTGCACAGATATGACTGTGGACAATATGAATGGCAAAAAAGGCCAACCGAAGATGAATCCCTGCATGGCTAGATTGATATGGTCCTGACCTTTTGAACTGGATTTATATGGCATTTTTATGATTATTGTAGGCACCTGGAATTAGCAGCTGCATAAATTGTTGGGGATGATGGTCCTTTTTAAAGAATGTATTGGATCTTTGCAGATAATTTATAGTAAGTCTCTGATTTCTTCTGCATTTGAAAAACTGCCTAATTTCATCAGGGATTCGAGTTCAGCTTTTGAAGCACACCCCCTATTTTTCACTGCACGTTTTTCTTGTGCCCGCATTCTATTTTCAGACAACTTTCTTTGTTTTGTCCTGTGATTTATGCACCAGCTGATCCATCACAATCACTAGCTGGGAAAGATGTTTTCAGCACCATCGCACGCTGTCAAGACGGCAGGTTGTGATTTAGGGCTTGTGGATCTGTTGCCGCTGTGAAGGGAGGAAGAGGTTCGAATTGGGCCCGGTTCGCTTCGACATGGGTCACTGAAGAATGTGAAGACCCCCAAGGAAGTGGAAAGATTTTCTCTTTTTTCCCCCAATGTTTATTTTTCTGGTGATGGTTGGTGGAGAGGTGGTAGTTTACAGATTTCACTTTAACATGATGGATCAAACAGTTTGGAAAATAAACACAGACTCACTGAGACTCACACTTTGTCATTCATTTTATTGGTCAGAGTAATTCACTTCATCAGTTGTGCACATGTGAGCAAGAACACACTCTAGTTGCTCAACACCGCAGCTCCCCTGATACTAGCTATAGTCCAAACAAACAGTCAGATGAAAGCTGAAGTCCACCTCAGTTGGCTCTACTCTAATGAGCCGACTGCAGGTAATGGATTGCTCATTACTGACTTTTCGTAAAGTTTGCCTGGATTCTTTTAAGAGGAGAAAGTTATCAGTGCCTGGCTGTCAACCTCACTGAGGCCTTCCACTGCTCTTATGGTGTCTAACTGATCTACAAGCTGCAAGGGAATTAGAGGCTGTTGAGTCTACGGGATTATTATAAATGATTATATTCGAAGAAACAGTTCAGAGTAGGTTAATAACAAATGATGGCCATCATGTGGTTTGAGTCACAGAGCACAAGATGAATGTTGTGAGGAAACAAGGGAGCAGATAATAAAATTTACAGTGTACAGTTTACCTCTGTGGAATGGCGTTTAAGAGGAGATAAATGTTGTTTTATTTGGATATTTGGATCTCAGGAGCAGGACCACACCTCAAACACCTGTTTCTTTTGCCCTTTCACCTGTGGGCCTGCCAAGTGGGGAGCTGTCACATATTCCCAACACGTGAAGTGTTTACCTCCAATCTTTAGGTTACCTATATTAGTTAAAATACACTCAGTTTTTCTTCAGCTGTGATGAATTCATTTTTTTTTCACTTAGAAACAATAGGGGATTATCACGCTTACCGGAAGTTGCCGGCTTTTGACACTTCCTCTTCCGGGCCATGTTAACAACAGCCGTTCCTGCTCTGTTATACTGTTTAAATCATATAAACTCCAAACATATTTAAGTCTTCATTCTAGACTAAAGTGATACTGGATCAAAAGCTGGATCAAAGCGATCGATTCGCCGCGGTGAAGGGCCGAACTTTATAATAAAACACACGTTTGTTTGTCCCCGGTGGGGCACAACACCGGCACTTCACAGCATGCTAGCATTAGCCAGCTAGCGTTTACTGACGTGCTTAACATTGTGCGTCTTAAAACACACAAACATCTGAAAATCGGGTCTGTACCTCCCCGTTTCCAGTGGAACAACTGGGGACTGCCAAGAAAGGAGACGCTTTCAGATGATTGTGTGTTTTCAGCCGCACAAAGTTAGGCACGATATCGAGCTGGCTAATGCTAACCTGCTAACACGACTGCGCAGTCTGCCGGCCACAAACAAACGTGTGTCGTTTTATTATAAAGTTCGGTCCTTCACCGCGGCGAATCGGTCGTTTTTATCCACTTCTTCCTCAGCATCACTTCAGTCTGGAATGAAAACTTGGCATTGGCGTTTATCCGATTTACAAAGTTTAACAGAGTAGTAGCTGGCGGACTTTTGTTAGCAGGTTAGCATTAGCCAGCTTGATGAAACTAACTTTGTGCGGCTGAAAACACACAAGCATCTGAAAGCGTCTCCTTTCTTGGCAGTCCCCAGTTGTTCCACTGGAAACGGGGGGGTACAGACCCGATTTTCAGATGTTTGTGTGTTTTAAGACGCACAATGTTAAGCACGTCAGTAAACGTTAGCTGGCTAATGCTAGCATGCTGTGAAGTGCCGGTGTTGTGCCCCACCGGGGACAAACAAACGTGTGTTTTATTATAAAAGTTCGTCCCTTCACCGCGGCAAATCGATCGCTTTGATCCAGCTTTTGATCCAGTATCACTTCAGTCTAGAATGAAAACTTAAATATGTTTGGAGTTTATACGATTTAAACAGTATAACAGAGCAGAAACGGCTGTCGTTAACATGGCCCGGAAGAGGAAGTGCCAAATGTTTCAACTTCCGGAAAACGGAACGCGGAAATGTGATAATCCCCTATTGGAGCAGAAGTGCGGGGCAGAAGTTTCTTTTTGCCGTTTGAAGCAAAACTAGAATTTTCATATCGGCCACATTTTGGCTGATGCCGATTAATGAGCCAGACGCCAAAATCGGTCCGATATATCGGCCGGCCGATGTATCGGTCGGGCTCTAACTATAATTGAAAAGTTAGTTTGCAGTTTTGATTGTTAGAAGCAGGTTAGTTATAAAACTGGACTATTGTGATTTTCATCGTTATCCTGGTTATACCAACTCTGAGAAACAGCTCTGATAACCTGACACTGCTACCACAGCAATAACAATGTAATTTCACATGAGGTTAGCCTCTACTTTCTTCTTACTGTGAGAAATTTAACTTGTAAAACTTATTTGTCAAATTCCAATTCAAAGTTGGAGTCTGAGGCCATTGTTTTACCAGTTTTTGAGTACATTACTTTTTATGGCATCATTAGTGCTGCTTTTTCCATGATTTTTTTATGATTACAAAACTGTCTTTTTTTTCCTTTTTTAAAAAGCATTTTTCATTCAATTTTATTGACATTTTTCTTAAAGGGACATTGTGTAACAATTGTATATTGCAAGCAGCTCCTTCGTACTTTTCATGCTGCGTTCGCGTGAAACCCGGGCAGACGGACGACAGCTGTAAAGGCATGAACAGCCTCTATGTGAAGACGTGGTCTGTCAGTTACAATGACTGAATTCCACATCTGATATGTTGTCATGGCTGTTGTATTGTTTTACCTGACCCACATTTTACCGTCTGTGATTAAAATGACATCTGGTTTGTTACCGACGGCCGTCTGCCCGACTGCACATGAACCCAGCATCAGTGTAATGCTGGGTTTCTCCTCACTGCACCACGGTGACTTTTCAAAGGCATTACCTCAAACTGAGCTGGTTTCTCCAGTGAGTTTCTGTGGTTTCCTACTGTCACACTTCGACTGAACGTAAAACATGGCGACACAACATGACAGCCACCACAGAGCCGACCCGTTTAGTGTATATATGAATAATACGAACAGCAAATTGAGAGCTTACAGGAGCACTTCAGTTTGTTGATGGGAGTGATTACTGATTACTTCGTTCAAAAGAATTTTTCTATTAATCAATTTTTGTGAATACATAACAGGAGAACTTACACAATATTCCTTTAAACTTTTGTCAGAATAACATAGTTGGGATATTTTAAAGCCAAAATCAGCTGGTTGCTTGTACCGTTTAAACCATGTGGGGGTCTGATTGGATATGTTCTGAATGCAGTCTGTGATTATTTGACAGAGTAACGTTGACGACTGCCATTGTGCTCTATGCACAGCTCCACTACTTCCTGAACTTAAAGGTAGCTCCTTTGTTTCCTGTCTTTCATTACTACAGTGTAGATGGATTAATCCAGGTGTGCCTGACCTCAGTAACTGGCCAGACACACCTGGATTAATCAGTTTGTGCATAGAGCTATGGGCTCAAGAGTTGTGCATAGAGCCCATATCTTAAGTTTATGCACACACAACCCCCCTCCCCCACAAACGGATGCATCATGTTGTTTTCACTTTCCCAACGTACATCTGAAGTTCTGCATCAAGTTACAGCCATTAATGATATGCCCTCCTTCTTTACTCATGGTCTAAGAAGGGTTTTCCAAGGGTGTCCCAAAAAAGTCCCCTTTCCTACTCTTTTGCAGCCCTGTAATCTATACCTCCATCAGAGCATGAATTTTTAGTATTTAAAGGGATATTGTGTAAGTTCTCCTGTTATTTATTCACAAAAACTGATTATTTGGTTCAAAAGTGTTTTTTCATTAATCAGTAATCACTCCCATCAACAAACTGAAGTGCTCCTCTAAGTTCTAAATTTGCCGTTCGTATCGCTCATTTACACATCGAGCGGGGCGGCTCGGTGGAGGCTGCCATGTCGTATCGCCATGTTTTTGCGTTCGGGAGA
This sequence comes from Atherinomorus stipes, assembly GCA_023101725.1. Classification (NCBI taxonomy): domain Eukaryota; kingdom Metazoa; phylum Chordata; class Actinopteri; order Atheriniformes; family Atherinidae; genus Atherinomorus; species Atherinomorus stipes. The sequence goes on from JALJCO010007889.1 coordinate 61,993, forward strand.
AGCGTGACGGTAGGAAAACACAGAAACTCACCGGACACACCGGAGTTTTCAGCTCAGTTCGAGGTAATGCCTTTGAAAAGTCACCGCGCTGCAGAGGGGGAGAGACTAGCGTCTCACTGACGCTGGGTTCACGTGCAGTCGGGCAGACGGCCGTTGGTAACAAACCAGATGTCATTTTAATCAATGAAGCCGAGCGAAAGACGGTAAAACATGGGTCAGGGAAAACAATCAATCAATCAATCAATCTTTATTTATGAAGCGCTTTCCAGCAGGTTACGCGACTCAAAGCGCTTTACAGTTTAAAAACATACCCGCCCGCCCACTGCCCCCCCCCCCCAAAAAAAAAAAAAAAAAAAAATTGTACATCAATCTACCTGAGGCTGAGTACAGATGGAAAAAGTGAGGGAACCCCATCAGAGGAGCCGTCTGCACCGGGGCGGCACAGCAACCGTAACCGCAGCGGCCCAGGTGCCCAGGGGAGGTGTGATGGAAGACCAACCCCCACCAAGGCACCAGTGATACTGCATCCAATTGGCCAACGCCACCCTGGACAGACGGCCCCCGAGAGGAAAGCACCAGAGAGACCTAAGGACCCAGGAACAATAAAAGTAATAAGTAATAATGATAAAAGTAATAAGAATGTATGAAATGCATTAAAACATTGGGCATTTTTAGATGTTTCTATTCAAACAGCAATAAAAAGCTATTTAAAAACAACCTGTACAGAATATTAAATTAGCCAATTACAAAACAGTAAAAATCAGCTGAAAGCCAAGCTAAAAAGGTGGTTCTTGAGCCTGCTCTTAAAAATGTGAGCATTCTCTGCGCCCCTGAGATCCTCCGGCAGACTGTTCCACAGGCGAGGGCCGTACCATTGGAACGACGCCTCACCATGTGTGTGTGTCCTGACTTTGGGAATGACTAAAAGCCGGCTACCGGAGGAGCGCAGGGACCGCGAGGGCTCATAGGGTAAAAGCAGTTCTGAGAGATAAGAAGGCCCAAGACCATTAAGACATTTAAAAACCATTAAAAGAACCTTAAAATCAATACGACATCGCCATGACAACCGAACAGATGTGGACTGATGTCACCGTAACTGACGGACCACGTCTTCACATAGAGGCCGGTGATAACTCTACATGCAGCGGCTGTCGTCGGATTGCCCGGTTTCACGCGAATGCAGCATGAAAAGTACGAGGGAGCTGCTCCCGATTACACAGTGTCCCTTTAACTCCTCCAAAGTCCAAACCAGTATTTCTCAGATCTGGTCCTCAGGACCTGCTGTCCTGCATAAATACGCGTACTTGTGCGCATTTGCGGGCTCGTGGACTCGTGAAACGTCATCATCCGCGGTCCAAGTCATGTTCCATTTCAAAGTCTTCTTCTCGCCAAGTACACTGGAAATCCCCGGATGAAAACTTACTCCGCTCATTTTACCGAGCATGCATCAGAGGAGGCTCGTGCGTACTTGGCCAGATGTAAATCCCAGCATGCACCACGCACATGTGCAGTGTTTGGCAGCCTCCTCCTCCCTCCTCCATCTCCAACAGCCAAACCCGAGCAATCTTTCCTATTCTTTACTGTTCTTGGCCTTTTATCTGCAGCTCTTCCTCCTGCTTTCCTTTCTCAGGTGTTTTTGATCATAAAATTATGACCTGATTGTCCGTTTGTGTTAATGTGCTTATGGGGGGAAAAAAGCAAAAAACATCCACTTACTATAATTGTTTTGGAGCAGTTATTTTGTTTTTGTTTGTTTCAGTACATCTCCACAACAATAAAAAACAGCTGTAGAAGAATACAGTATTTTTTTCATGTTGACAGGCAGCCCTTGCTCACTTGCTGCACACCGTTGGTGGTGATGTTACAAGTTTGCATTGTCCCAATCCGTCAAGTAGGCGGAGTCTGTACTTGGGAATTCCACAAGTGCAGACTTCCAGTACGTACCCACAAGTCTGTACTCACAAGTACATGAGTATGCAGTACGCACACTAGGAATTGAGAAATGGCCCATGTCTCCGATGCATTCCTACTCCAACACACTTAATTCAGATTAAAGAACTTATCAATTTCTCTGCATGACTGTTAACAAGCCATTCATTTGATTCAGGTGTGTGAAAGTACAGTGGGGTTGCCTAGAAGACATGCAGGGCAGTGGGTGCTGAGGACTGGAGTTGAGAAACACTAAACGCTCTAAATGAGCTCCCAGTTTTTAACATCTTTTTTCTCTTCTGTTGCAAAGTTTGATATTAGATTTTTGACCAAACTGTAATAAGGAAGTTGGATGCCAACCACTGAAGGAAGTTATGCAGTGTCCTTCACAGAGTTGTCAGTGTCTCTGAAGTACTGGTCTGTTTTTCTGAACTAGATTGGGGGAGGAGTCCAACTGCAGCTCTGATTAATGGCTCTGTGATTTGCTTTATGACTTCTGATTACAACTGCAACTATATTTCCTCAGTTTTTTTTTTATTGGTCACCATCTTCTTGAATCCATTTCTTAATTGTGAGGAATCATAATTAGATTTGAATGTTTAATTTTTCCATGTTGAGCCATTGTGCTGACATACAGACATGCAGAGTTGCGATGTTTACAGGTAGTTTTCCATGTCTGTGCAACTGTGTCCACTTCAATGGGGAGTGCACGAAACTGTCAGTGAGCTGGAGTAATATTCTTAATATTTTTTTTTTTGTATTTTGATCATGTGGTAAGGTTGGTGGTGGTGGTGGTGGGGGGGGTGTCCAGTTTTCAGCTCAGAAGGAAAAAGTTGCAGTTGTACTTCTGCTGTATATGAAACATTTATACAGTAGAGATTTCAATTGCACCTAGGTGATGTGGCTGACAAATTAAGGATGAAAATTGGGTTACCTTGGCTATGAAGATTAGATATGAGACATGAAATAGATACATAGAGACATGATGAAACATAAAAGATGGAAATAAAATGGAGGAGATAAGAGAAATGAAAAATTAATATTATTGCTGAGTGCAGGAGCCCTTAGGTGCTCACACATTAAACAATTTACAATGAATGACTGCACATAAAATACAGACTGAAAATAAGAATAAATTATTTTTTTAAAAAAAACAACTTATTTTACAAGGGATGAGAGACATGATTTAACAAGTACAACGTGACAGATTAAGATGAAATGATGGGATGGCTGTATTACAAGAGATAGAAGAGGAATAATGAGATTAAAGGTGTTTGATTGATCAGCGACAGACAGTGTGAGATACACGGCATGATTTCAGACATCAACTATATCTTCATGGAGACGAGTTAAGGTGTATCCACTAACATTTAATATTATGTAGATGTTTCCACAACATGAAACAGGTGTTTTTTGGAGCCTGAAATGCAAGGCTTTTAAACCGGATACCAAAGTAAATAAATCTGAAAAGGTTAAAAATTTTGTTTCCATGTTTACAACCCATACACACATTTCCTGAAGAAAACCGAGGGAAACAGTGAAGGAAACGAGTAAGCTGGGGGTGGCAATAAAAGTTTGTCATTTGTCCTTTATACCGTTTGCATTCACATGCTTTCTGCTCTTTTACCTCCAAGCTGTAGCGGACATGTACTGGCTGGCCATGGCATGGCCCCTCTGGTTGAACTAAGGGGCAAACTCTGACGTGTGAAACCAGGAAGTGAAGTTTTTAATTGTAATTCTTTCTTGATCTGCTGGGGGCTGGCTCCAAAACAGAGCAATCCCCATAGACTCCCATGTTAAAAAGGCCAACTTCACAGCAGAAATATACATGTTTACAGCCTGGTTCAAAAAATCATTTTAGGTTTAATAGGTCAAGTTTACCTTCATGTCAACTGTGAGGGGTGTGAATTTTTTTTTTTTTTATAACCAATCTGTTTAGATGTTATTTAAAGGGACTTGAGGCAGGAATTTGAAAAAAAAACAAAACATGAATGTCCCTTTTTTTCATACTAATGGGTGATGAAGCGCTAAATACCAAAAATAACGTTTCCACCCATGTTTCTCTCCATTGCCTTGAACAGGCTGTGTGCTGCAAAATGCGCTGCAATTCGGTGTCCGAATTTCCCGCGCTGGCCTGCGGACGTGACGTCAAATGACCTACATCCGCAGTTTTGATGCAGGAAAAAGACGGTAACGTTAAATAAAAACACTGTAAGCGATAGTTATGGATTATTCTGCCATTAGAATACAATCTAGATCAACTGAAAGACCACTAAAAATTGTAACTACGAAGAAAAAGCTTAGTAAACAACATTATAGTTTTCCAGCTCTGCCATGCGGATGTGACGTCACATGACGCTACATCCGCTGTTTTGATATAGGACGAAGCCGGTCGCGGTAAATTCAAACACTGTAAGCTATTGTTATGGATTATTCTGCCGTCAGCAAACGATCCAGATCAACTGAAAGACCACTACAAAGTATAACTACGGAGAGAAAGGTGAGTAAACAGCATCATAGCTTCAGTTTGTGCACGCTCCCGTGACGGCTTGGCTCGTGGCTGCAGTTACCTGAAGCGCCAATCGCGGCAGTCGCGAGTTTCGTTTCTTAATCTTGCCTCAAGTCCCTTTAAACTTGAATTTACACATAATTCAGGGCGTATCCTTTTGATTGACATGCGGCAGACTGGAAGCTGGCCTGCCAACCGGTGGCTCCTAGTAAGCTCCTTGTTTGCTCTCAGTAAGGTCTCAGTTGGTAGCAGAGTAGCACAACAGCAGCTTTTAGTCAGATAATAGCAAGTCTAAGCGTGTCTTACCTTTACCCCTCCACTTAGGAGGCTTATCTTTGTTAGCTCCTGTTAGTTTTGAGTTAGCCTAGAGTGCATTTAGTCTAGAGTACATTGGCTCTCAATCATTTGCCCCACAGCCGCACTGTACCCCTTTTAGTATTTTCCGGGAGTGACGACACACGTGAGAAGGCAAGATGGCAACAGTGGGACATGCCCAACTGGCTTCACTCTCTCTATTCAGACAAGACTGGATACTACGTCCATCTCTATTGACAGTCTATGGGCTGAACCCACAAGAAAATGATGTCTAAATGCAGCTGGGACGCAATAAGTCCACGAAGAAGCGACGTGTTTGAAAAGACAAGTCCAGTTAAAGAACAGATTGACGACTGAACAGCTGTATAGCCGTAAGAAAACCACTAATCAGTGAGGCTAACCGGAAAAAACGGCTTCAATTTGCCACGGAGCATAAAGATTGGACTGTGGAGCAATGGAAGAAGGTCATGTGGTCCAGATTTACCCTGTTCCAGTGTGATGGGCGAATCAGGGTAAGAAGAGAGGCAGGTGAAGTGATGCACCCATCATGCCTAGTGCCTACTGTACAAGCCTGTGGGGGCGGTCTTATGATCTGGGGTTGCTGCAGTTGCTCAGGTCTAGGTTCAGCAACAGTTTGTGCTCAAAGAATGAGGTCAACTGACTACCTGAGTACTGAATGACCAGGTTATTCCATCAATGGACTTTTTCTTCCCTGATGGCACAGGCATATTCCAAGATGACAATGCCAGGATTCATCGGGCTCAAATTGTGAAAGACTGGTTCAGGGAGCATGACACATCATTTTCACACATGGATTGGCCACCACAGAGTCCAGACCTCAACCCCATTGAGAATCTTTGGGATGTGCTAGAGAGGGCTTTGTGCAGCGGTCAGACTCTACTATCATCAATGCAAGATCTTGGTGAAAAATTAATGTAACACTGGATGGAAATAAATCTTTTGACATTGCAGAAGCTTATCGAAACAATGCCACAGCGAATGCGTGCCATAATCAAAGCTAAAGGTGGTCCAACAAAGTACTAGAGTGAATGACCTTTTTTTTTTGGTGGCGACTTTTTTTTTTTTGGCCGGGCATTGTATCTTACCCTATTGGCAGATTATTTCACTTGATTATAGTCTGAATCTGCTTTGTTTCAGTTGTTTTTTTCACTAATTTTAAGATGACAAATTTTTGCAGTGTTGAAACAATTCTATCTTTTGGGGAAACTTTAATAGGTTCAACCTCCGGATGGATGTAGCCTTTAAGTGCTGCAGACAGTCGATGTTTTGAATTTTTTAAAATACAATAAAAAATAACCACTAAGAAGCATTTGTGTCAACATTTAGACTTGAACATTGAAATTAAAAACGTGATTACAAACGCAGTCCACTGATGTAAAATGATCTCCATTAAATCCAAATGTATCCCCCTCATGTTTAGGTGAGAGGGTTAAAATCAGAAATGTCTCTGCATTGTGCTGGTTTCCATTACCCTGGACAGCTGTAACTAATAAACTAATGAATCATTGTGTATATTAAATTTTAAAGGCGGTAAAGATGGATTTGCGTGCAAGCTAATATGAGCCACCCAGCTGCAGACATTGTGGTGGTGAATTAGCGCCCTAAAAGTCTTTAATCTTTTAGCTCTTTTATTTATGCATTTGTATTTGTACACAATGGCTGTGATGATGGGTAAATGTGAATATAATCATTGGATTTCACTGCCGCCACCAGTTGATAATGTCTGTAGCAGTGGATATTATTAGGATCAGTTGCAATCCTCCATATGTCAGAGAGGACAACTCTCATTCAGTCAACACCAGTAAAATGAAAAATTCCTTAGCTGACACTTTAACACCTGTTCAGCAATGACAGTTACAACAAAGATGAGGGTCGTGAAAATGACTATAACTCACTCTTTTGATATGTGAGATCCAAGTGGTTGTGTGCCGTGGTGTACCGTAATGAAACAACTGTGTAGAGAGTAAATGCTGCTCTGGTTTGAATAGTCAGGTGTTAGACATTACACTTGCTAAGTTCCCCCTTTATTTCACATCACACATGTTTCTAACACTTCCCAACACGCATTCAGCTCGTTCCCTCGGGTTCAGGAGACGAGGCTGAGCCCACTACCCTTCCTTCCACAAAGCGAGGCCGTCACGGCTGACACCTGCCCAGGAAGCGCTTAAAACAATTAGAACTCCCTGAAAAGCTGAAAATGTTGCCTGCCAAGAAGAGAAAAGAGATATAAAAGCATAGCTCGCTTTCTTAGATTAAAACCCCTAAATTAAATCAAGTTTGCCATCAATGTGTGCTAGAGGGAGGGTGGGGGGTCAGGGGGGGCTAATGGCAGGCTTCTCATTCTTTTATTTTATTAATTCCCTCCTCACTCCTTGCTTCCATCTCATATTGTAACAGCCTCTCTGACTCATCTGCTGCAGTAGAGGAGGAACGAAAGCACCCGAGAGTGGAGGAGTGGGGGTGGGCACGGTGCCCGCCTGAGGCAGAGTGAGTCACGACGCACCGCAGGTCCCATTCATCACAGTGTGGCGCTGGCACTTGCCTGCACCTTGGCTCTGTCCATCACAGCCAGCCTGGGCAGATGTGAAAATTAGGCTGCTTCATTGCAGGACTCTTGTTATTGTTGACTCCACTGCCTCGCATGTGGTACTGTGGTCGAGGATGAAAGGACACAAGTAAAACTCGTGAGTCAGCCGACTGCCAGGATAATGGTGGTAGCTGCAAATTCTCTGCATAAAGAAAGGATGCATCCATTCACTTGGAATTGTTGGTGTGAATTACTTGTGAATTACTTGGTCTAATAATGGGACTGAGACTTTTTTAGACTAACTCGGATGGACCGTGGTGCTCACAATACAGAATTTTCTTTTAATTACTGGAAGCTATTTGTCAAGAGACACCCTTTTTATCATAGCATGGCTATTGGTGATAATCTCTTTTTGTGTGTTCATCTGCTATATGGTGATGCCAATTTATGACAAAGCTTCAGTCACACAGTGCTAGTGAATGGGTTCGAGGGAATAGAGGTAACATCTCAGCTGTAAGGAAGATAAATGTTATCTGAGGCTGATGTGCTTTACAGGACAAGTTTGGTTAAATTTAGGAGAAAAATGTCTAACCTTGACTTTCACATGCTCTCCGAGTGGCAGCAGATGGTTAAGCATAAAGCATCAAACTGAGAGATAAGAACTTGGAAAATGAGCCAATAAATGGAGACTGCTGGTGATAATGGGTGAAATAAATTGGCAAAATTCAGTCATGGAATTTAATTTGTCGCTTTTAATCAAGTACAGCACTTACAGTAGATGCATCACTTAAGTACTTAGATTTTACTTATGTTTTTTTTTTTATTAAATGGTAAGAACACAATAGAAATAGTAGAATAACAGTTCTCGGGTGTTCTTTTACAGTGAGAACTTAAAGAGGTAAATGTGCAATATTTTGAACCATATAGAAGGATTCAGTCTTTTGAACTTAGAGGTGTAGTTGCATTCTTAAACAAGAAAAAACCCTGTTTGTGTGTTCTAATCTGAGATCTTTTGTCCTCCTCATGAACAATCTCCCATCTTTTCCACTTTTCACCTTCTGGATGTAAAGCAAAGCATGTTACAAGGGACAACCAAAGTCCAAGTTGCTCTGGTTTTGAGATGATAAAAAAAAAAAAGAGATCCATGAGCTGCCTGAAATGCTCAACCCACTGCTCTACTTTAAAACTTGGGAACAGATTTATATGAACAAAACGTATAAACATTTTTCTTCCAACTGGTATTTATACAGGAAAAATCTTTGGTGAGAAGGTGCAGACCACACACATTCATTAGATGGAAGCAGAGAAGCAACAATATCATAAAACAGAACTAAGTCACATTGGTTTGCGTAGTACGGCAGATTTTCAGTTTCCTCTTATTAATTGGGTTCTATTAACAGCTGTGCAGCATGTTTTCTGGCTGTGAAAACTTAAGGGTTTGTTTTTTTTTCAAAAGAAAACCATTTAGTTATCATGTCAATTATTGGCTTCCACAACAATCACAATCCATCTGTACCCATTCACATCTCTCCCCAATTATCTCTACATTGGTTCTGCATTCATCCAACGGAGATCAAGTACAGGTAGGGTTGTCGTCCTGCAGCTATAGAAGTGATGTGCAAGCAGATGCACTTTTAGTGTTTTCATCATCATACTCTTTTAGTTGTGATGCAAACCACCTCTGGATATGTGAATGACAAATTAGGGCATTTCAACATTCGCTCATGGCTAAAACTGGGAGTAGACTTTTCATTGCATCCTCCATTATGTTTATTTGGGAGTCAAATGCAGTTTCGGCCCCAGGTATCAGCAGGTTGTATCGGCCATCGGCTGATGAGAATAAATCGTTGTCGGTCGATCCCTAATGTGTATGCACAGCTTTTAAGTCTTACAGAAAGAATGTGCATGGACATTTCTGGTTTTGTGCATTCACACATAGTTTTAGTTGTACATATAGTTTCATACCCCATGTGTTTTACAACTAAGTTTCCACCTTTTATGTCCTCATTGCTTTGACATAGTTACTTGAATTAATGGGTTAAAGTATGTGGGTATGGAAGAATCTTGTCAGCACTTCAACATTTGCTTAAAGGACGGACATTGTCAGAACTGTTGTTAATCTTTCACTTGAAAGTGTTCAATAACACGTAACAGAACTGCAGCACTGATGGATGTACTGACTGTCCTGACACTGATCCAACACCAACTTCCCAGACCTACTGATGATCATTGTAGCATGAACTCACACATGCATGCTCACAGTTGATTAAGCTCTTTAGCCTAAAAGGTCAGTGTACAAATTGAATAAGATTCAGAGGGTCCTTTGCTTGTGTAGATCTCTCTGCTCTCCTCCACAGTTACTTTAGTAGCTTCAGTGTAGCTTGTTTTTGCTCACTCGAATTCTTCACCTGTTAACACCAAAGTCATGCATTGAATGACTGCATTTGACTGGATGAGGGCAACATAATAAAAAGGATCCCCTCAGTCTACTGTAACTGCATACATAAATATTTATGAACCAACAAACTGCAAATTCATTTGAAATTCTTTTTTTCTTCAATTTTTGTCGTGGAAATGTTTCTTTGTGCCTAACTTTTATGTAAAAGTCAGAAATAAATATGCTGCTAAATCTCCACCCAAAACGCACTATTTATCTATAGCTCCTAAAATAGCCTGACTGGCTCACAGAGGACCACAGGCCTGTTTTATGGAGGTTTATAAAACGCCTACAGCTTTTCCAAATAACTTCTTCCAACATCTTAAAGCCACTGGATGTCTGATACCAAGCAGGAGATAGAGCTGAGAGATGGCACATTAAAGGCATGTTGAAAATCTCTTTATGCATTTCTGTGCACTAGAAGTTTTTTTCTTTAGTTAGTGAAACCATGTGTGTGTTTGACTAAATCTCCATGTGCAGGATGAAGAGCATTACTGAGATGGCATTGATGGTTGGAAACCTCTTTCTTCTGAACTACGCTGTTGGGAGGAAAAGAGGCAGAGGCATGTTGATGTAATCTATCCTTTCTTACCCCATCACCTGATGATGACTTTTATTTATCTAGATCTCATACCAGTCATATGATGTTACATTCAGTTTGTGCTTTCTGTTGACTTTGATCAAACTGTCACAATCAATCTCTCTTTATGTCAGATATGAGTAATGTAATTATCACAAGTTGTTTAGGTCGTCTATGCCATTTTAGATTGGAGTGAATTGTTTTTTTTAAATGATCCACGGTCACCTTTTTGCCATCAGGTGTCCTTGTATGAACCTGGGATGTCTGTTGAATGACCATTTTACGGTCAGCTAAACAGATGTATAGACCATATGCTTTGTCTTAATCCTGAAAGATTTTTCCTGATCCACTCATCACAAACACTCCACATTCCTATGAGCTCCAAAGCCCCTGGGGGTTTAGTTGTATGAAATCATGGATGGGCATCACACATCTTTAGGAGCCTGGCACATCACAGCCCTCATAAAGCTCTCATTTACAGATGCTGAATCACCCCTCTGTCTTCCTTGTTTTCTCCATCATTCCTTCTTTGTGCCCACACCCTCACTGAAGATGACAACGCGGCCTGTCCAAGGCTACTGTATTGCTCACTTCTCCAGCTACCCTACTTCAGCTCCCCTCCCTCCCCTGAACCCAATCTCCCTGAACACCACATCCTCTACTTCAGCCCCATCTTCTATCTGCGCTGCGCTGGTGTCTGGTGGGCCTCACTCACTTTAATCTTGTAAAGGTGGATTTCTGATCCAGAGAGTGAGAGGGCTTTTAAGTGGATGGTATTGAGGTTGGTATAGAGTGTATGATGGGTGAGAGGCAGGGGGCAGAGTAATGCAATGGCTAGAAGGCAGGTGGTTCCTGTAATGGCTTCTACACCCTCCCTCCCCATCAGCCCCTAATGAGCCTATATAGACACCCAGTAGTGAGTTTATGATGTTGTGGTGAAAATGAGAGCTGGACACAAAGGGAAGAAGAAAAAGACTGCGGGGCCATTGTGTGGCACAGCACGGCGGGTCACTTACTGATATCGATCTGCATCCCAATCCATCTCAATTTGCCTCATATGTAGTCGCATCCAATTATGCCCTGAAAGCAGCATGTTTCAGCAGAGGCATCCAAAAGCTGCAATTGTGTGATGAACTCGCAGTATATGGTGTGCAGCAGCTCACACAGGAGGGGAGGGAGGGGGGGGCATTGTTCAGCACTGTTTTATGTGTACAATCCACTTCTCTCTGTCCAAATGCCTGAAATCCCCAGTGTGAGTGTGCTGCTCTCGTTGTTATAACATCTCCATTTGTGGAGAAGATGAATGTGTTCTCATCTTCATCCCTCCCTCCTTTCCTCTGTCCTCTATCCCCCACCACCTGAGAGCTTCTGTCTGGGTGGTGAAACTGTAGAGATGCACAAACCAAGAAGACAGAAAAAGCCGTCTGCTATGTGGGTTTGTCTTTTTTTTTTTCTGCATATGTGATTAATCATACACACAAAATGAACTGTACGTACTTCTGGAGATCCATCTTCTGTTTTCTATTATTCTCAAGGATACGCAGAAAAGGAGTTGCTTTGTCTTAGTGACAGCAGTTATTTCAGCAGACAAAGCCCTCTCCAGTGTACAATGTTCAACGATATAAATGCTCCATGAAGACTAATAATTATATAGAGATGTACAGGGGAGAAACCTTTATTTCAAATTTGGGGGTGATGCACTGTGTTTTTTGTTTTTAAGATAAGTAGGGTCCTCCTTTAAGACACAACCTCTCTCTGTAATTAATTTGGAGCTTGAGATTCTCCCAGGTAAACTTTGCATGAACGCCTTTTCCAAGTAAATATAACAGTAACTGAGAAGATGTGATAGAAGACACACAAAACTAATGTGGGTAAAAACACACACTTTTCCTGCTTGCTTGTGGCATGTTTTATACTTCATGTTAAAATGTGTTTCTGTTTGGCTACCTGTGTTTGGATTTTGATAAGCTCAGTGTTATGTTACATGATCTTGGAGCCATGATCTACAGTATGGCTGTGTGGTTACCATGGTCTTGTGTTCAGTGCAGGATTACGTACTCGGGGTGAGCTAACATGTGACTGTGTAATGTTAGAGTTCTTCTTGTGAACATCAGCATCAATATTGTGGAGAGTCATCCCATTTTTGGTGCATCACTTGTGGATGCAGTGGCTGGATGAATGCAGTGGCTTTGTGTGGTATTGCTATCAGTCTGTGTGCCTTTGTGTTGGATCACTTGTGTGTTTTGCGTCACTGAAACTGCTGCATTTTGTTACTTGTGCTGATGACCGACCAAGCTTGTGCTGCTATAGTAGATTGTTTTTGTTTTTTGTGAAATAAAACCCTACTCGTAAGATTACTTTCTTAAATAAATTAGATGTAAAAACCTCTTCACAGTTCAAGAAAGTGTTTTGATTTTGTATCTAATTTGTGTTTAACACTTATGGAGGTATTTCTTCATAAGTCACAGTCCTGTAATTTGTACAAATGAGCGCATTCTCTCTAATGACACAAAGGAATTGGGAACACACCAAAAGGTGTAACACTTATTTTACAGTCTTTTCTTTTCTTTTCTTTTCTTTTCTTTTCTTTTCTTTTCTTTTCTTTTCTTTTCTTTTTCTTTTCTTTTCTTTTCTTTTCTTTTCTTTTCTTTTCTTTTCTTTTCTTTTCTTTTCTTTTCTTTTTTTTTAAAAAAAAGAAAATCGTGGGGAATGAATAATCCATATTTCATTTTAATCATCTGGGACTAATATGTGACACAGTTTAGAGGACCTTAGTCGCTATAAACCCATTGACGGCTTGACCTCTGGCATGTGACAGTCTGTAAAAGTCTTGGGTTGTAAAGTGTGTTTTCAGAGTGTGAATTTCACCCTGGATATTCTCAGGTGGGTTTCCATCATGAGTGCAGAGTGAGGACATTTGTACTGGGGAGGTGTTGGACAGGGCAGCAGCTGGTGGTGGGGCAGAAGTGTTATAATAATCTGAACATGGAACTGGCTGAAGAAACCAGATGAATAAGGAAACTTTATAACAGCTGTCCAGAATAGCTATTCTATTCAGATGTGGTGTAGTTTGCCGCTTTCCCACTGAAATTAGCACGCGGGTTTTTCAAATGCACATCGACCCACTCATAATCAGCTTTTCGCTCCTTTCCCATTGACAAAAAAAGCTGGGTCTGATCACCTGCTGGAAGCTGCGTGCCTCTGACCCCACCGATGCGTGCTGCATGTTGATGATGTCAGCTGTGTGACAGAAATCAGGAAAGTAAACAATGGAGAGCGAGTCAGGCCGTGGTCAACGTGCCATCTTGTTGCATCTTTGTCTGTCCTCAAAATTGAGGAAACCCAGCAAATGACTTTCTTTGTGCAGATGGAACGCAGGCGACGTGAATTTGTTGCCAAAGCAGAGTTGTTTTGGTACTTTAAATGAGACGTGACTGGCGCGATGTCACAATGTAGCCACGTACAGTCCAACATCATAAGATAAATTCACGAGTCAACTCGGGTCTGGTGTTCCCACTGCAGACCGATCAGAGCCGAGTCAATTGACGTGGGTCGGTAAGCTTTTCCCACTGCCACTAAAAGTCAATTATTCACGGATTTAAACTGCTTTTTTTTGGCCAGTGGGAAAGGGGTACGAGAGACATACAGGGTATAGCCGTTCAGAAAGTTAAAAACTACTGGTTCCGGTCTTGTGTAATAACCACTTGTAGATATAAGTTTCCAATAGGGATGTTTGATGATGGCTGTTTTCCTATATCCAATAAACCCATATTGTCTAATTCTAAATTTCTTACCCTGATATCAGCCGATATATGTTGCAGACTGTTAGGTTGTATCTCTCATATTTTGACAGTTTGAGTGAGAATACAAGTAGCTGAAGAGTTTAAGGTATCATATGTGCATGCTGTGTAGCCGTTCTCATTTTAAAAAAGTAAAAACAATACTGATTTTCAATTTTACATTTTAATGTGGATAACAATGATAGGCTGATGTTATTGGACATCTGTATATTATAGTTGATTTTTCTTATGTCAAACTTACCTGTTTTTACATGACACATGTTTTAGGTGGATATATTAATGAAAAAATATTTTTAAAACCTACCAAATTGCAGTTTTTATTGTCTGAATTTATTGATATTAGAGAAATTCTTGTATCAAAGAGGGCAAAAATTTGTGGTATCATAATACTGGGATTTGGCTGTTCTTCAATTATATTGTTTTTCTTCATTTGGGTTGAGCTTATCAACCTGGTTGGGAAAAAAAAAAATGTGAGTGATGTACATTAAACTCCAGGTGAAAGTGAGAATGCTTTTTGTAATCCTACACAAGTTTAGATCCCTGTATGACACAAAACAAAAGAGAAGCAGAGAACACCGCATACGCTGAAGCCGAGACAAAGTCAGGAGTGTGTGTGTGCGTGCAAGGGTGTGTGTGTTCTAAAGAAAAATACCACCGTTGCCGGGTTCCTTTCTCTGGGTTTGGGTGCAGGAGGTTTCCTCGGCGGGAGCTGAAGCTGCGGCCGGACAGAGATGGTTCCAGCGGGACTTCAGGTTGAATGTCCAGGAGGTTTCTTATCTTTTCTTTTCTTTTCTTTTCTTTTCTTTTCTTTTCTTTTCTTTTCTTTTCTTTTCTTTTCTTTTCTTTTCTTTTCTTTTCTTTTCTTTTCTTTTCTTTTCCCGGTAGCCAAAAAGAAGTACATTACCAAAGATGGGCCTGAACACAGGTAATCGGCATCCATGACAGAACGAGTGTGTTGTTGTCGGAACCAAAGTCACATGCGTTGTTCTTTGGGGCTGCTCGATTGAAGGACACCTCTACTCTGATTTGCTGCCGCCTGTTGCTGCTGAACCGTGTCATAGCTAATTAGCATAAAGTTAACCGAAGTTCAACTCCTTATCTGGTGCCGCTTTGGAAACTTTAGGCGCTTTAGCCGCTTTTATTGCTCTGGACGCCTGACTCTCATTGAAAATGTATTAACTTCGGCGTCCTTGCCGCTTTTTTCGTTTTTGGTCTGAATGTACAGTTATTGCGTCCCAGGCACTTTCATACATCAGGAAATGTTGCAGATAAGTCAACGCTCTCACTCCAACCCTATCCGGAACAATTTCATGTACATTCAGCCAAAACGACCTGCCACAACATTTCCGCTCTTACGACAGGGGGACCAGTCGGTACATGTCCGCTACATCTCTGAGGAAAAAGACCGCATTGATGTCTGAATGCAAACGTTATGAAGGACTAAGTTTGCACTATTACTGCTTTTAAGTGCAAGTCTGAAAGGGGCTTATGTGGGAAAATAACAGATAAAATCAAAGCACGTATTGTCTTGGCTTATCGTGCATCTCATGATTTTACTTAAGGTCTGACATTATGCTTATAGATATTTTCTAAACGAAGTTTTTATTGATTGTATTCATTTTTCATATTTTGTATATTAACTTCTTATTCCTTGAATAAGTTTGAGACATTTAATTGTGATTTTTAAAGTAATCTGCAGTTAACAATAAAAAGAACTATTTATCAGAATAAAACTAAGCTCCATGTCCATTATCCAGTAGCTGACCTGCTCTGACCTTTGACTTGCAGGTGATGCACTTTAAATTTTAGTTGTTTTTCAGCTGAGAATATTTAGTCATGAAAGTCAACCACTATTAAAGGGATTCTTTGGAAAGGGAGTCCTCTTTCTTGAATGTGATTTCTTGGCTCCCTAACCACACATGGCTTTTGGCTCTGCTGTTTAATTAAGAATTGTTTAGCCCAAAAAACAGTGTTGAGAGCAGAGTGGATTTCCAGTTTATTGTCAGTGGAGCATTTCCAAACTGTAAATCATGACAGTCTTGAGTCTTGGGGAAGATTTGTCCACATTTGCAAACATTGATTTAACTCTCAAGCCAATTGCGCTTCTTTCAACTTTATTATATTCTCATCTCACAGAATTGACACAACAGCACAAATGGGGCAGCAATGTGGTTTTTGTGTGTTTGTTTCTTTATTTCTGTCTACTCGTGTATTTATGAGTGTGCAGAGTGATCTGTACAATCAATGATATCATTGCTACTTCTGTCCAAATTCGATAAACACACATGCTTTGCAGCGGGATACCCACAGCGTCGTTGGAGTAAACATCCTACACACTAACTATCACCTCTGGTTTCAACAGCAAACACACACAGAGATGTTTAACAATGTTGATGTGATGCTTCACCAGTATGTACACAACTGGACGCCAGTTCAAGTAATTCATTGAGGCTTTGTTCTCACATATATCACCATGGAAACGTCAATACTCACTCTCTGACATTAAAAACATGGACTTCCTTGCACAGGTAGAGCTTCACAGCCAGCAAGCACAAGAGAAATGGGCGCTGTCGATCTGGATGGTGTCCAGGTGGGCCTCTTCTACTTCTGTAATCAGACGTTAGGCCTGTGGGAAGAGCAGTTTACTGGGCGCCTCTGAACCCTCACATCAAACCATCAGATCACTGCTAACAGCTCTTAGTTATAACTCAGCCAGATGTGCCGGAAGTCACCACAGATGTATTCATTGCTCATATTCTGCCATTAAATGCTATTCTCTCAGGTGATGTGCTGTGCGCATCTGCTGGTGATGACATGTTTATTTCATCTGGCAGCTTTCTCTGACAGATGAAGTTGGTGGACTTTCTTCTATGTTTGGTAACAGCTGAAGAAATACACTGCCGCTTAACAACATCAACGCATTCGTTTCACTCTGCTTTTATACAGTTAATCTAAACATTTGCCTTGCAGAAAGGCCAGCTCTTTTAGGGATCTTGTAAAGAATCACAGAAGTTATTTTTTATACTTTAAACTGCTGACAAATAAGTAGTAATTATCGTTGCTTTCGAGGTCTACACCATATGAAGCCAGTGAGAGGAGAAGTGTTGTGGAGAGAAGTAGCTGTTTGACCAGATGTCGAGCAACTTTTATAGTTGCAAACACACATGAACAATACACCACTGTAAAGTCGGCAATGCAAGCTTGCCATATGCGTAGTTTGGGAGTTTAATGGGACCCAGTATGCAGAATATACTTGTGGTGATTCGTGTTTATTCAGTTATTAATGTGAACCCTTAAAAACAAGCGTGTCTCCATTGGCTCCTTTATAAGGCCTACACCCGACTGTTGGAGAAGAGACTCCCTGCATTATGGAACAAAGTGTTTTTTGGCCTGGCTGTAGAAGACTAGACAAGCCCCTACTTTCTCAATCATTTAACACCTTACAATTTTCGATTTTAAAACCTGTAAAATAAACACAAAAGACAAGACTCGATTTTTTTTAAAGCTTAAATATTGAATACATTAATAATCTGTACATAAAAATAAAAAATTCAAAATAAAGAAATAACTGGATAAAATGGATGGGAGAAAAAAGAATGAGTACAAAGGCATCTGGCCTATAAATTACTGGAGATGATGTTTTCAGCAGAAAACTCCATCCTTGGTGGTGAAGCATCCTTTGGTCTGGTGTCCCAGGCCTGTTGCTGCTGGTGGTGTAAAAGCTTTGCATTCCCAGCAGTTAGATCTTGTTCCCGCTGAATAATGCTCTCATTACAACTGCTCTTTGTCACAAGCTCCATTTATAATTTGGCCACGGGACAGAGGATGTTCCAGTTTTGTGGTCTTTGTGGTGCCAAACAATAACTTTTAATTTGCACTTGGTCAGTTTTTAGTTGGAATGAAAAATGACACGAGGGTAAATAGAGAGTCCCCTCTTGCAGATGGGGTTGGCATGTTGCCTTCAATAGATATAAAAGAAAAATGTGGTTTTAAAAAAAAAGGTGTTTTTTTTTTTTTTTTTTAAAAAAAAAGTAAAAAAGGTTGGAAGCTTGTTGGGGGGAGGGTGGGGAAAATGGTTAGGGGTGGGGGGGTTTTTAGGGGGGGAGGGTGAAATTATAAAATACAAAAAAAAATGGGGAAAGGGGGGGGCTATGAGATAATAATAGAGAACACTTTAAAAGAGTGTTTTCAAAAAAATGTGAGTTGTAATAAAAAAATATGGAATATAAAAAATAATTTGAGGGGAAGTTTAACCCTCCGGTGGTCCTCATTTTTGGGAACATAATTTCTCCGGGGGGTAAAAAAGAAGCGGTGGTAAAAAACCCCAAAAAAAAAGAAGAAAATAAAATTAAAAACAAAAAAAAATATTACGTGGGGAGAAAAAACTAAAAATCAATCAAAAATGGGGGGGAGAATAGGGGTGTTTTCGTGATCTGGAAGAAAAATGTAGTTTATTGAAGAAAACACTACCATTGTCGGTTGTAGTATTGTTTTTTGTAGAGGTGGGGAGGAAAAATTTTTATAGAATTTTTTTAAAAAAAGGGGGGAAAAAAGGGTGTTTTATATGTTTTTCATTCATCCAAAAGAGAGAGTTTTTTGTTTGTTTTTTTTTTTTTTTTTTTTTTTTTCTGGGGAAAAATAAAGAAAAAATATAAATAAAAAAAAAAAAAAAAAAAAAGGAAACAAAAAAAAAAACATTTATTTCAACAGCAAATGTAGGGAAATATAAAAGTGCAAAGCCTTGGCAAAAAAATTTCTTACACCTGGAGCACAGAGTGTGTGTTTCATACCGTCTTTGTGTGGGGGGAAAGACACATCTCCTTCGTGCTGGTGCCAGCAGGGGGGGGGGCGGAGGCGGCGGGAGGCGGCGGAGGGGGGGGGGGGGGAGTGGGGGTAGGAAGAACAACTATTACAAAAGGTGGAGGGGGGGGGGGGTGGGGGCCATAATCTCAATAAGGGGGGAAGCGGGGTGCCGAGCGGCGCTGCGGAAGGGCTCCAGTAGTCCGCCTACTAGACAAGATATCAAGTCAAAATAAAAAACAAAAGGAAAGAAGGAAGAAAAAAGAAGTAGAGGGAGGAGGAAGAGGGGGCAGGGGGGCGGGCAGCCTTCGGAGGCGGAAGGAGGATCACATCATCTAAAGGGGGGAGACCACCTCTGTTGTGGTGAAGATAAAGAAGGAGGGGGGGGGGGGTGTCCTCACGATCAGTAAAGTCAGGATCTGTGTGGAGGGTGGGGCGGAATGAACTGAGATGAAACTAAAATATTCTCAGATTGTGTGGCGTGAAACGAAATCTGTGACGTGGATTTGAACTGAATTGGACTGAAGGGTCATGTTGACCTGAGGGAGAAGGGTATCTTTGTTTGTGTAGAGGAAAAGAAAAAGTGAAAAAAAAGAGAAAGGAGTAAAGTTAACGTATGGGAGGAGCTAGAAAAAAAAAGAAAAGAAAAGAAAAAAAGAAAAAATGAAGAGGAGAGTGTGGGGGTTAGTTGTAAAGACGGGGAAGGGTGACGGGGGGATGAGAGGAGGGGGAAAGTTAAAGGATAACGTCTTTTTTTTCAACCTGGAAGTTATTTCTAGGAGTTTATATATGCATTTACCATCGGTAAAATTTCTGGATCACATTGGCTCCTTCAGATTATTTTGATTATTAAGTTGCCCTCAAGCGTACATCCAGATAATGTAAGAGATGGGGCAGCCTCTATATAAGCCATTATCTGCAGCAAAACTCCTTCATTTCACCAATACTTTAAGTCGAATGAACGAAGAAATGAGTACTATTGTCCTTTGGATTTAGAGTTTCACAGACTGCGGTTTGTTGGTGGTGGTGGCTGCTTTTCTCTGCTGTACTGCAGTGGCGTGCTTTGGGGGCGTGCACAGCCTGTGGAGTGTAGAGAAAGCCCCCAATAACAAACAGAGAGCTAACTCTGAACTCACAGGACAATGGTTCTTATTTGTTCGTTCATTCTACTTAAAGTATTTGAAAAAGGAGTTTTGCTGCAGATATTACCTTAAATAGAAGCTGCCAGTCTCTCGTATGCCAGAGGAAGACTTAATCTAAATATTGTACAAAGGGGTCAAGGTGATACAGAAATTTTACTGGTGACTAAATGCACTTACAGTATTATATGGCTAGAGATGTAACCATATAAAAATTTAATATCACAGTTGTTGTGACCAAAATGATCACGGTTATCATTTTTATCATGGTATAACAGAAATACCCCCCAGCTTCTTTAATAATATCCAAAATGGGTCTTAATGTCTACTTTGTCCTTTTTAAAAGGGGGAAAAAATCTGAAGAGAACTGTCCATATGGGTGCCTTCTTTGCCTTCCACCATGTTTTCATAAATTAAACATTGCAAACTGGGACTGCTAATGCTTTTCCAGCCAATGAACTGCGAGTAGGAGTTTTTCAAATTTCAGTAATCAGTCACTGTTTTAACGATAATAAAAATTTGACACTGTAATACTAATTGTTGGTTATTTTATCACGGTTAACCATTTTACCGGTAATCGTTACATCCCTATATATGGCTCTTTGGAATACAGTAGAATGCTCCGTTGACTTGAATGGGTCTTCCCTATATTTTAGCGGTCATTTTTATATAATGACCGCTGAAACAATATGACTGCTGTCAAGGGCAACGGATCTTTTTTCTTTTTTTTTTTTAACCTGTGGTCTGACAGTGAACCTAATATTACTTCACATTGCAAGTAGTCCGGTCACTTATCTCAACCAAGATCTCAGTGAAAAAAAAAAAAAAAAAAAAAAAAATAAACAGTAAGCGAGCACTTAGAAAAATGGTTGACTTACCAATTAATTTGAACATCTTTTGAGAATGTGGGGATTTTCAACACTGGGACCAGGCCAGATTTAAAGATGCACCCTCTCCAAAACGAAAGACAAAAAGAAGTCCACAAGAAGACCAGTGGCAAGAGGCATACAGCTAACAGCAGAGGAGGAAATGTCCAGTTCGACATACAGAAATGGCCAGTGCTAGCTCAAATTCCAGCCGCCATGACTCAACTAACAAACGTTGCTGAACAACAAATGCTACGACTGTGGGGAACTATTCTATTCTTAGCATAAAGCATGAGAAAGTTAATTGCCCCACACAAAAATAAAAGTCTTTAATGTGAATTTTATTTTTTGCAAGTAGCCGTATAATAAGCGAGATAATGTATGGAACGCAGGTCATTATTGGGAAATACTGACCGACAGGCGAATGCAGACCCCGATGCAAACTTCCAGTTGTGGCTTTGACCCAACCCAGATTAGTGGTTAAAAGAAAAACAGCAACAAAAAAAAAAGATGAATGGATATGGAAAAGCCTCCAATTGAGATACGTACTATTTAGTGATTCAAAAGTTCCCACTGATTTAATACCTTCTCTTTAGTGACTTCTTAATGACCTCTTGGAAAAACTGTTGATCGGGCCAAAACTAAAAACTGAGAGCTCAGTCTTGATTCCCCACCCCCACCCTCCGGGTCACGCTCAACTTTGAAGCCAACATAAATTAATCTTGTATGTGCTCAGAATGAAAAGAGCTGAATATTTACTGCTTCTTGGCATTCAGTAAACGATACTTGTCAAGGAAGACCATGTGGTACAGCCAGCTGTTGAGAAACAAGTGACAGGTCAGGTTTGAAGCTTTTGAACAACCGACTGCATGAGCGGTAAAGCAGTCCAGTGAGTATAAACTCTGCAGCCTGTCCTTAGTGTCCCAAAGCAAAGCAATCAAACGTGAAATTCAGACTGCAGCTTGAATGATATGCTCAACATGTGTTCAGCATCATATCACTTATAATGACTTGTGATGGCTCTGTGAGTGACAAACTCAGGCAAAAGCCCTTTGAGATTATTAACAGTGAAGAGTGACCTCTGAACATGCCATATGGGCGGTAAAACATGCTGCAAGGTTGCTTGTAAAACCCAATTTAGTCCATTTCTAAGTCCTTGTGTCCGGATTGAAGTATTTGTTATGGATTGTCTATGTCAGCTCATTTAAGCAGTTCTTCATCAAAAGGGAATTTTCTAGTTCTAGTTCACTGACGAAGGTTTGACGCAATGAAAACACTTTTACCACGACCTCTTCTAGCATGGGGTATATTGGAGGAAACCAGTCAAGGTTAATGCTACCATTAACCTTGACTGGTTCCAGCTCTGATAATATCTTCATACATGTTTAACCCTCGCCACTCAGTGTCTTACTCCTGTTGGTGTTTGACATGATGGTTGCCGCCATGATTTGATGTGTTACAATGGTGATATTTATCATCAGTCACCTCTGTTAACTGAGACTTAATGTATGCTGGTATGACTTTATCTACCCTTCAGGGTAACACAAGGCGTCTCCTCTGCTCATCATTTTTTCATTCATTTCTTGTGTGTATTAGTAGTCATCAGTGGAACGATAGCCATGATTGGTTTATTTTAGAAGTTGTCTTGCGTGCACGTCTCCAGGCTATGCCATGATTAGAAACAAGCACCAGCGACACTGACATATGGGAGGCATCAACTCTTTCCAAGTTGTCACTTCCTTCCTCTTTATTTTCTCTGCCATGATGGAGAACTACTGCCCGTGTCCATTCTTCAATGCCCTTCCCCATTAGAAAGGTCACATTAGGTCATATTGAGGGTTGCCTGTGGGCCAGCGCTTGGCTTTGGACCAATCCTAGCACAACAGGATATAGCTTGCAAATCTGAGACGAACTACCTGTATTTGTAGATCCGAGGAAGGAAAGGCTCAGAGGTAATGGGTTGTTTACACTGTTTGCACAGCACTGATCTTTTGATTCATGAAATTGGCCTCTGACTCAATCAATCAAAGCATCAATCAGCATTCTGTGATTTAAGTAAACATATTAATAGTTTTCAATTCCTGGTCTGCTGGCTGCACTCCAAAGGTAAAAAAAAAAAAAAAAAAAGAGTCAACCATGAGAGAAAAGTCTGGCTAAAGGTAGAGTTACCATCAT
Source organism: Atherinomorus stipes (assembly GCA_023101725.1). Taxonomy (NCBI): domain Eukaryota; kingdom Metazoa; phylum Chordata; class Actinopteri; order Atheriniformes; family Atherinidae; genus Atherinomorus; species Atherinomorus stipes. The sequence goes on from JALJCO010007889.1 coordinate 85,091, forward strand.
AGAAAAACAGTGATTAGTTAAATAAGCAGCATCATTAAAGGCAGTCTTGCAATGCAGAGAACAACGGTTGGGCTCGACTTTTTTCCATCAAGGAAGGAAATGACAGGTTATAATTACAATGGCTCCCTGAAGACTTTGTAGCAGCGTATCTCTTTCAGTGCTTAATCCAAATTATGCATATATGGATTATTCTATTTAATAGTGATTCCAGATTAAACTATGCTAACTAAGTTCAAGATGAGAACTCTCATTTCTGCATTTGTTTAACGTGGATTTGGAGTGCACCGGTGTTGTCTTATAGTAAAGAAGTTTTCTGCAACAGCTTACACATGCATGAGAGTAAATCATCAAGATATTCATGTAGCTATAAACGGAATTTCTTAGCTGCACTGGCAGTACCAGACTGGATGGTTTACGGAAAATGAATTTTACTTTCTTTGATAATCCCTGGGTTGTGTCCAAAATCACACACACTCGTTCACTAATCCCGAGGGACTTATATGTAGAGTTCAATATAGTTGGCTCATCACAGAAAAACGTTTCTGGACACGACCCAGGTTTTTTTCTCCCTACTGTGAATGATGAAACCTCTGCATTTGCTCGGTTGTAGTAGGTTTTTGATGTAAAAAGTATTTTTCAGTTTTTCCTTTTTTTTCCCACAGATTAAGCTAATTTTTTTATTCTTTCACTTACAGCAGGTTTTTTATGTACAGTCAGATTTAAATGCGCATCGCCATGTTTTAATCATTTTAATGCAGAGTGGAGTTTGTGTTTTCTCCCAGTGTAAGCGTGGGTTCTCTCCGGGCACAGTTCAGGTTTATTGGTGACTCCTACCTCAGAGTGAGTGCAATCATGAAAGGTTTTTTCTTTGTGTTGGCCCAGCAACAGACTGGCAGACTGTCCAGGATGTATCCTACTGTACCTCTCGCCGAGTAGCTGCTGGGACAGGCTCCAGCTTCCCCAAACACCCTGAATTGTAATAACTGTAGAAAACAGAGAAAAGAATGACTAAGAACCCAGTCAAATTCTTCATCACACCACACATTTGATGACCTTGGCCACGGAGAGAATCAGTATGCATGTCCCGTCCACTCCAGGGTTATTAAAGTCAGTTCTATAAGATTCCCAATCTTGTAGGTTTTCAGTGTAACCCTGCACAAACACACCTGACTCACATTAATGAGTCATTGTGTAAAATTTCATACAGTAGGCTGCTGAATCGATCTAATTTCAGTCAGGTCTGCTAGACCAGGGTTACAGTGAAAACCTGCAGGATTACAGCTCTCGTAGGACCAACTTGAGTAACCCTGGTCTACTCTATAGTCGACTGGGAATGGCAAATATTGTGCACATACAGTTCTTTCATTCGACAGTATGCTTCAAGCTGTAGGAAACATTAAAAGTGGCCCATGTCTAAAAAATGATGCTATCACTTAAAAATACTGTTGAACTTGCATATCTCATTGAAGCTTAATTGACAGTGATTATACTGAAAAAAAAAACAATTTCTGACTTACTCGTTTATCATACAGAAACATGGTTTTCTGTTGCCTTGCCGTCATCCTGTCCTCTTTTTTCCACCCAGAAGGTCAACTCAGCCAATCACCAGAGTGCCCCTGCCACCCAAAAAGGTTTGTATGACTTAAATTACAATCTCCCTGTGTCATTTACTCATTGTTGCTGTAACTGAGTTAGGAGAGTTTTGGTTGCAGCTGCCTTGGTGGTCTTTCACTCCTGTAATTGCAGCTCCCCTCGTTACCCTACCTCCACCCTTCTCTGCACCATTGCTTCAACAATTAGAGGATTTGCAACCAAATCCTTGTCACTATAGGTTGCCAGATCTTGTGCAACAACAAAATGAGTAGTTTTCATAATGAGGATACAAGCAGTCTGACCTTATAAAGCTGAGTGTTGCATGTCAGCAGGCAGTCTGCTCTGCTTGGTGTGGCCAGTCAAAATGTAGCTCTTTATAAGGATTTGTCATTGTAGTGTTACACTTATCCCACCTTCACTGGAGTTGAAAGGACACCTTATAAAGTCAGGCTGAAGATTAAGTAGCTTTTGCTTCATTACAGTGCAGAATTGGGCCATTCCAGTTATTAGACCAAGCCCCACTCTACTGTAACCACAAAGGCTGGCTCAGCTCAAACACACCTCTTAATGGCTTTCCCAGAGTGGCCCCTGGCTGGGCCAAACTCTTGTAATATGAGGTTTGCATTATAAAATAAAACGGCACTGCATATCTCCAGCTGGGCATAATGTTGGACGGTACAGCCCAGCTGAACCAGGGATCTACAGATAATGGAGTAAAGTTACACTGAAAGTACGACAAGTTAGAAGTTTCTCAAGATGCTACTCATGAGATCATAACCCTGGTGTCCATCCAGACATCCTCTCCAGTGTTTTTTCACTCCCACATGCATGCACTTCACTCCCTTCTCCTCACTTCTCCTCACTTTCCCGTCTCCCAAGCATTTTTGTCTTCATTCTCCGTTGCAAGGTTAAGAGTTTGATCTGATCATCATTTATTTTTTCTTTTAACAGAGAGCTGCTGAAGTGGACAGCCAGCCTGCACCACAACGGGATTAAACGCTGTCATCGCCTTCCCCTCCCAGTGTTCAACACACTCGATCACAAGGACAGCAGATCTCAGCCTTCCTAAACTAAAGCCGAACACATGCCAGACTGCAGAGAGACAGACAGGTAACCTCCCTGTGAAACGCTGCTCATGTTCTCTTCTTTCCAGTTTCTCTGTAAAGCTCTATGGCTGATCCCTAATTTAACCTCACTTTATTTAATTCTACTATGTATGCATGGAAAGCTTTAACCTATCAAACCTCATAATTCAAATAGCTCTTATAGATCACAAGTACTCTTGAAGACCAAACCCGTCACTGAAGAAGGAAGCTATAAAAGTCATTCAGAAAAGGGGGGGGGGGAAGTTAAATTAAAAAGTATTGCAGCAGTCATGCTGAACCACAATAAGATCCTTTGGTCTTTTTCCTTTCAAGTGACCCACTGGGTGCAAAGATTCATATCCAGCTGTGAAACCTGAGGAAATAAGCAACCACACTGTTTCTCTTCAGAGTTTCACACCTTTTCCCTCATGTCAGTTGTTTTTCTCAAACACTTTTCCAGAGACTGCAATATTAGTGTTCAAAAGCTTCATTGTGATGCTGTGACATTGACATTTTCCATGTGTGCATCATAATTTCATTAAAATCAGACATAAAAAGATACCAAACTGACTTTTATTATCAAATCGTACAGAACTCTGAAGCTGATCTTTTTTCTGTAAATCCCACAAACAGGTAATTCACCTTTTTTTCTTTTTAACTTTAAAGGGATACCGTCTAACTTTTGACCCTAACATTTGCCCAGTGGTAATAATGGATGATTTCTGGGGTCAGTAGCACTTGATTCATGCCGTCTTTCCAAGGGGCTGCCCTCCTTAAAAAATCAGACATTGTAACTTTGCAGAAGTGGATCCGTCTCTCATTGGATCATGTGACCTGGAGCGCTTTGCTTTATGGCTCAATGACTTCGCTATCAGCTGATCAAAATGGTCTGCAAACACGATTCCAAAATACGGATGGAATGTTGAATTTTGTGACAGCTGTGTGACCTATGGGACGTTGCAGTGTTTAGTGCCCCTAGTGGCCAAAAGTTTCAAAGTATCCCTTTAAAACAAAGCATTATTTTACTACATTGTATATTTCTATGCTCTCAAGAGGCTACACATTAGAAATCATGCAAACCTGAATCCATCATGTTCTCACACTGAAGAGGAAAAGTTTTGATTCTACAAGTTTTACTGTATTTGTGCTTCTCAAAACAAATCAAGTGATATTTAATTTAAAAACACAGGTGTTTTTATAAAGAGGAGGGTTATAGATGTGAACTGCCAGATCTTGTGCAACCTTTTCTGATTCTGGTTTTCCTGCAATAAATTCAATATTTAGATACTGACACTCAGAAGGACAACATTACTAAAACAGATGAAAAGTCAAACAGATTTCCAATCAGATTTCAGCTATCTCAAGGGTGTGTAAAGAAAAATAAAAATACAATTTATTTTGGCCAGAGAACCTGAGTTATGACGAGATCAGTGTGTTTAATTGGGATTTGAGCCATCAGGTCAACAAGTTCAAGATTTTGGTTCACAGTGAAGTAAAAGGAAAAGAAAAGCTGGATATATTGGGACAAAGTGTAGAGAAAAATAAAAAGCAGACTCTAATCTTTTACCCCGCTGTTTAAATGTCACAGTCCATTGCACTGAAAAAACATCTACCCACTGCCTGCATCAGCAGCAGAAACCAACAGGCATTTTATTGAAGACATCAAAAGAAACAACCGAATAATCTTTGTTAGAAACCTGAAAATGTGTTAAGTGTTAAGCTTGGTAATAATTATTTGTCCAACTGTTTTTAACTGACATATAAATGATTCCTCTGCCTTAACTTCAAATCCTCAGACAACTGAGCATCTTATGTCAGGAGGGGGGCACGTGAAAATCAGATTGTGGGGGTGAAGGTAATATGACATGAAGCAGGTTTAACCTTCAGTTGAGGTTTTACACGGCTGTAACCACTGGCTGCACGTTGGCCTGCCTGCCACTTTTATAAGGCAATTATATAAACTCAGAGTTTTACAGGGAAAACAGTCTGTATGTAACTTTTTTTTTCTTTGTTTCTGCTCATGGTTGGCTGTCTGAAAGTTTCTGCGGTTCTCATAAATTGTCCAAATTCTGAATACTCCATATTCCCAGAAGACTGTGGAGGCTTCTGACCTCATGAAATTCTTTTTAGCATGCATTTTTGATTCTTCATGCTTAAAATAAAACATTTGGTGATGCTTTATCTGATCTATGTTGCGCAATTTAATGAGCTTCGCTGGCCAGAAACTTTTGACAGATGAGCTTTCTTTCTGTAATGATTCAGGCAATTTTTGATATTTCAATTGTAACTCTTCAGTATTTTATTTTGTTTTCTGATTGACCTAAAGATCCAAAATAATTTCACTGTATTTTGGCAACAAAGTCATCTGTAAATGGCGGCATTTGTTTAGTATTTATTTTTAAAGTATTTTTTATTTAATTTACAATTTTCTCATCAGACGGATATTTCAAGGAATTCATAGAATTTGTGAAAATTCTATGTTTTTATTTCAAACATTTGTGATCAGACAGACCCAAAGAACACCTTTTACCAGTTTGAAGATAAAAATGTGTAACTGATACTCATTGCAAAACTGCAAATGCAAACACTGGTGGGTATATTTAGGCTTTGAGATTTCTCAGAAGATTACAGAATGAGTTCTTGTTTTGGTTTATTGACTGGAAAGGGAACTAGATTAAGGACAGTATGGTCTCAGAAATATGTTAAGTGCCCACAACATTAAGAAATGTAAGAGTGTTTATCTGTTTTAAAAGGCAACACAGTTCATTTTAGGGGGTTGAATGACTTTGAAGTGACAGTGAACAAGGAGTTTGCTTCCCACCTGATGAACTACTCCACTTGGGGTATTTTTGTTTGAATATTACTTTCATACACCGTTATGATTAACTTCAGTTTTCATTTGCTGTTTGGTTCTGCTTAGGAAAAAAACAGTTGGCTAAGGTTAGGAAAATGTAATCATTTAGCTTTAAATGTACTCTCACAACACAACAGTTTAGTTAAAAACTGTGCTGGCCACCACTGGTCATGTCTTTTTGATGTTTTTTGTTTTTTTGGGGTTTGTTTTTTTTTTTTTTTGGTTGTTTGTTTTGGGATGTTGGGGGTGATTCTGTTTTCCTTGGTTGCGGTCCACTGACACCTGTGTTTCGTGTTGTGGAGAGGATGGGAAGTGTCCTCCATTTTTGTTGTGAGCTTCTTTGAACGATGCTCCAGCGGCTCCAGAGTTTCCCGCACAGACCAGCTTTCTTGATAGTTGTTTGTTTTTCGTCTCTGGTTGTGTGCTGCCGAGATGGTGGTATTGCATTTTCCAGTTTAGAAGTTGATTGTTGGCGTTATGTTTGTTTTAGAAGTGAGTCTGCTCAGACCTTTTGTGATGTGTCCTGTTGTTTCCATAGTCTGTTGTCCAGCTGAATCAGGTATTTGTGTTCTCTCCACCTCCACCTCCTTTCCAGGATGTAGACAGGACTATGCTGCTTTTTTGCTCCTCCTGAGTCACATTTTTTGTTTGCTGGTTTTAGATGGTGATTGTTCTGCACCATTTACTGATTGACAAGTTCCCTGTTTCGGTTGTCCATATTCACCCAGAGAGTTAGAATTTTTGGTGAGGTGAGTTGTTGGGTTGAGGTGTAAGGAGGAATGGGAGAGTACAGTCCCTTGTGGTGTCAGGTGCTGACCACCGTTAGAACACTTGTTTGTGGTTGTTTGTTGGTGTGAGGTGGTTGTGGAGGGATCTTGGGTTTGAGTTGAATGGGGTGATGTATTTGTTGAATAGAAAGCTGTGTGCTGTGGTAGATGAGAGTGGGTTTGAAGAGAAGAGATGGCGTTTCCCCGCCCATTCGTGGTGTTGGGTTGAAAGGTGTTGATTGTTGTTGGGTGGCCGTGAGTTTCCAGGATTTATGATGTGAGATGTGAGTGGTTGTGTTTTGGTTGTGGTTGTGGTTTTTTGGTGGAGATGTTTTCCAAGAAGTTGTTGTTGGTGGTGTTGGTGTGGAGAAGGAATAGTTGTTTGAGAGGTTTGAGATTGGGATGACACATGGATCAGCCTTGTTCGTTGTTTTTTGTTGTTTTTGATGGTAGGGACAGTAGTGGAGGTGAGAGAGGTTAGGATGTTGATGTGGAGGGAGATGAGGCTGTGTTGTCCATGATGAGTGAGGGTGAAGAGTGAGGTGGAAGAGTGTGGGTATGGAGGGGTGGGAGTTGGGTTGTCGGAGGGGGATGACTATTGAAGAACATGTTCAGTTGTTGCTCTGTCCAGACCTCCGTCGTCTGGTCCCCCTTTTGGCCAGTGATTTTTTCTTCCCGACCACACATCCCTCGTTGTTTGTGAGTGGCTTCTTTTCCTGTGTCCTCCTTGCTTTTGTTGTGTTTTGTTGTTTTTGTGTGGTGTCCCTGTTCCTCCCTGTTTTTTTGGTTGGTTTTTGTTCTGGTGATCAGGGTTTGTTTTGGTGAGCACCTTGTTTTGTTGGAGATGTTGTCCAACAGAGTTTTGTTTGTAACATAGTCTGTTGATGTATTCATGAGGTTACAGAGGAATTAGTCTGTGGCTCAGCATTCTTAGAGCATTCGCCTGTGACCAGGTTTTATGTCCTTATGTGGTTGTGTGAGAGGGTTGTGGTGGAGGTGGAGACCAGATTATGATTGTTTTGGGGAGGGCAGAGGAGCTGTATGCATTTTTGTTTTGATAAATGTATTTTTTTGGTGGAGAGCTGATGTGGTTGGGTGGAGAGGGAGACGTTGTTGAAGTCTCCAGAGATGCCATGAATGAGTTTGGATGCTGTGTTTGTGTTTGCCCGACGGAGCTGATGACATACAGGTGTCTTGGTGGGTACTGTATTATATACGTACAGAATAAAAGGAGTAATATGACGGTAGCTAAGTTTGTCTCTTGTGGATTTCTTGACAGTGCGTGTCCTGGATGGACCAGCGCTGACTGACCAGTCTGCTCCGCCTCTCTTCCGCTTCCGTGGTGTTTTTTCGGTTCGGACCGTTTGGCCGTGTACAGACGCATTACAGTCCGGATGTGTTATGCGCCGTCTTGGAACACATGATTGCATTTTGTCTTTTTGAGACTTGTTGCCTTGGCTCATTGTTGTGCGATCGTTCCCATTGGTTCTCCCCGTTTTTTCTCTGCTTCCCTGCCCTGCTCTTTGTCTTTTTTTCTGGGATTTGCGGTTTTTGTGATTTGTTTGGGGGTTTTAGTTGTCGGTGGTAATTTTTCCGTTGTATGGATAATGGTGGCATTGGGTTCCCGTTGCACCCGTTCCAGATTGTTTGCGATTGTGATTTTGAGTTGGAGAGTTTTACAATTGCGCTACCTAGCAGCGCATTCCGAATTATTAGGTTGCGTTTATATGTTCAGCTGCTCAAACTAAGTTTCTTGAATTTATTTAGCAAGTGTTTTTCTTTCTTTTTCTTTCTTTCTTTCTTTTTTTTCTTTTTCTTTTTCTTTTTTTTTTGCATTGACTAAGTCAAATGACTGAACACAGAATAACAGATTAAAGGATAAGTTTTTTTTTTTTCAACCTGGACCTTATTTCTAGGAGTATATACGTGCATTTACTCACTGGTAAAGTTTCTGCATCACTTTGACTCCTTCGGAAGATATTACTTGATTCACACTTCAGTGTACATCCAGGATGTACACTGAATGGATGGATGGATGGATGGATGGATGGATGGATGGATGGATGGACGGACGGATGGAGTTTCTAAGCAGTGATGTTGCTCAGAAACTGAACCAGGTTAAAAGTTCAGCACCATTTTCTTCCTCTTAAAGCAGGCTGCAAAGATGGAGTCCACCTTCTAACTCAGATACTCTGCAGACCGTACTTAGTTTACGTATGTTAAAGTTGTTTGAATTCCATGAAAGGATCGATTGCAGGTTTATAAGACTGATGACACCTGTCACAAGGTCAGAGATAACAGTACTGATCTCTTGGTTTTCTTCTGACTGTTGGCCCGGTATCACTGAAATGTAACTGATCCTGTTGGCTGATATTGACTCTTTTGAGCAAGTCAGCTCCTCCTCTTTCTCCTCTTTGCTGGAAGCACTGCTCCTATTGATCTCATTCTTTAAGTGTTACCATAAATTCCCTCCCCATTAGTTTAAACTGGATGGCGTCTCATCCACCTCATGATTAATCCGGACAGTCCTCCACAGAGAAAGAAGCATCTTCTGCGTGCCATCTTCCCAACTGCTGCTCATCCCTCCTGCACTCCTGTGGTCTCCCCTCTAATGTTACCTCTCTATCCACCACTCTTTCTTTTACCACTTTTTCACTTATCTCGTGCTTTTCTGTTTCGGCTTCCTGGAGTCCTGCAGAACAAAGAGCTCTGCCAGAGAGATTGAATTTTCCCCTAATTTGTTTTTATCCCTTTTATCTGCTTCATTTGCTTGTTTGATGTGTGGCCACTGTCTCCGTTGTTGATACCTGTACTGCACTCAGAGTACTTTTTAAAATATTTGTTTAATTCAGAGAGGGAAACAGCCAGTTTACAGCAAACAAGCTCTGACAGAAGTTTTCCATGAAACTTAAGTAGTCCTCCTGAAGAGGCTGCTTAATGGACTACAGATGAGTTTCAGTAGTGCACTCAAGTGCTGCGTGGCATCACATTTGCAAATACATTTTGTGGTTTGTATGAGTTTGCTTGCATCACCTATGTGTGGATCTTAACCAAATAGAAAAAGCTGATTTCTTTTCTGTTATCACTGGGTTTTATTTTGAGTATTTGGTGGATTAAGAGAAGTGGAGTCAGCCAGAAACACATCTACCACCCATGCAACAGCTGTCTGTTCTCTTGTTCCTTTATGTGTCCACCATCGGATTGACAACCTCTCAGGTGTCATGTGATCAGAGTCCTGGGTTCAGTTCTCTAGGCTGGTATTTTTAAATTTCCTTAAATAATTTTACTCAAGTGTTCAGTTTCTAAAGTGTGAAGCACTCACACACACAAATCATCCCTGGATGAAGCCATATGTGGAGCTTTAATGTAAAGACTTCAATAATGGTTTTGGTATGGAGCCAACTTTTACAACTGAGGAGCTGTTAGATGGATTTGTGTAGGGAGCACCTGAGTGTGAGTACACACACATGAAAATGTGGTGTTACTACCAGCAGGGATTTCTGAAACCTTGAGAGAACAGTCTTTGCGGTCTATGTGTTAGACAAATGATCGTAACTCTTTTTTAAGAGCTTCAGACGGCTTCAGAGGTCAGTGTGCATTTCCCACATGCATCTTCTTGTATGTGTGTGTGCATATACATCTACATGTACTGTATGTGTGATCTGGCAGGAAGAGCTAAATTAGCTTTAAGAGATCAAAGCAGTAATCTAATCTTATTCTTTCAAACACGCTGCAATTTGTACAGGACATTTTGATTAAAAAGCATGTGCATCAGTGTAAGGAGTCTTGCCCACCTCCATGGCTGCCAGTTAGCTGATTAATACCCTGGAGCACCCAGTAACCCAGTCCAGTGCTGCTGCTGCACTGCTGTTTGAGACACTGAGGTGAGGAATGAGGGGGTGGACAGAGACCCGAGCAATATGCTGCAACACATCACTTGCATCCGACACACACACATATACACACCGTTAGATCTTGTGTGTGTGTGTGAAAACAGCTGCCATATGTACATAAACTGTATCAGCAGGGTAAAGCACTGCTGGGTTCTGTGGTGGTCAGGCTTACAAAACAAGCTTGGAAGTAAAAATACAAGCACCACCTCCAAATGTCAACTACTGCAGAGAGTGAACAGAGAAACGGAAGTGCCTGAGAAGTATTTCTTTCTTCACATGACTCCTCAGTCCACTGTTATACTCTCACCACTAGTTTAAAAACACATTCAAGGCAAAGTCAAATACACTCAGACCTTGTCCACACAAACACAGCTTCTTTCCTGGGAGTCTTATTCTACATCATTCACATTCAAACTCTTCAAATGGAGTTTTGAAGAACTCGGAACAAGACGTCTGGAGAAAATATTTTAGAAACTGTGTCATCCTTGAAAATTACGCCAGCATAGTCAATGTACTTGATAACAGGATTTTTTTCCATTTTGCACATGCACCCACAGGAAGCTTTATGAAGTGAAGGAGTTCATAATTGCAGGTTTTGGATGAGACTCTTCTGGAGCTCTGATTGGTGGGAAAACTAAGACCATAGTCTTTGTTGCTGCAGAATAGTGAGAATATATTTTAGCTGCTGCTTTTGAGCCAATTCATTCACTCACTAAGGGGAAGAGAATTTGGTAACACTTAAAAATAAGGGAGCAAATCATATATTCATTAATCTATGGATAATGTACGACTCTTGGTTTAATGCATAAATTCATACAGGATGTATTGAACATCCTGTTCTTCGCCGTGAACTAATGATGATGAATCCTTCATGTCTTATCTTGGCTACATTTTTCAGTCTACAGGCAATTCTGTGGTGCTTCTTCTTATTGGTGGGTCATAAGGAATAAAAAGATTTGCAGCTGATGTTTATTCATTTTTAAAGGTCTGTATTTTATATAATAATTGGTATATTTCTCCTGTAGAAGCTCATCAAAGGCAAAAAATTACAACATGCTTTTTTTAGTTTATGTATGAAGCAATACTGAATCAGCATTTTAACAGATGATGCATCAAGTTTAAAGTGCCCATGTTATTGAGCTGATCATTAGTTTAGAAGAGAAGAAACATCTGGTTTTCTCTTAGCACACAGTTTGAAAGGCTGCATATCTAGTTGGGTAGAGATACATTAGTGCCTGTAGAACTGGCAGGTCTCACAACTGCTAAACTGTTAAATGCATCTATTACAACAGCACAGCTTCATGGTAAGAGTCTGGTGCTGGACTGGCCTGCACTCCATACCTTTCACCAGTCGAAAAACATTCAGCAAATTATAAAATCTAAATTATGACAGATTACAGTATATCCATCATTGTTGGGGAGCTAAAATCATTTATCAGATCAAAATGGGACGATATTCTTCCCCAAAAGGTCGAGCAAATAGTTTCTTCACTTCCAAGTCCTTTGTGGTCAGTTTTTATGTTTGTTTCTGAGATTTGTAAATCAGTTTAGTTTTTATTTACTTTTTACTTTACGTCTCAACTTTTTCGGAATTTAGGTCACAAAACCAAAACAATCCATATTGTTACAGTCCAAGTTGTCTTTATGAGACGTTCATTTGAGAGCATCATCCTCATCCTCCAGGTGGACTTCCAGGAAAAAAAAAGGTAACAAAGCAAAAAGGCAAAACACGAAAAATACTAGGTTTAGAGATGCTGAATAAATGATGTACTAAAATGGGTGGTTAATCTATTTGACAAACGCAGTACTGAGTGTGGGGAGCTCGTTCACAGGGTGTGTAACTGTAAGTTTTAAATGAGAAAGGAACATACTGTTTGACCTTACACATCCCTTCAGCACCCAACCCCTGCTTAGAGCTGCTGTGCTACATATCCACCCCATTAGGTCCATTAATCCGGTCTTGTGCCTCTGTTGCTACATACAGTATGAACCCTTTTCATTATCTGGCTGATTTACTGCTCAGGATCACAGCATTCAGGACCCACTTGAATATCCTGAGGTGGAAGTTTGACTTCTGATTGAGGGCGTCTCTCGGTCCTGCATGTTAGGTCTTGACATCTACGGTACAGAGTAATGAGACGGCGCTTTGAGTCATGTTGCAACAACTAGGAGTCAGCAGCTTATGATGATGTGATCCAGGGAATTAAATGTCAATGAGTATTTAATCTGTTTGATTCTGCACCGAGGTGCTGCTGGATAAGGTCGCGCTCAAGTGTAATGATGTGTTAGACTGGCTGTAATGTGTTTTTTAGTGTGCTGGTCTTCACAGTTTTTCCCAAAACTAGATTTATTATTCAGTGTGCAGTGGAAAAATAACTTACAACTTTAGGTAGAGCAGTGAACTAAGTGTTATATTCACCGTAATTTGCTTGCTGCCATTCTTGGCAGAGTGTTGGAGGTATGTTCAATATTTTTCTCCATCAACCAATCTAAATACTTTTTTTTTATGAGGTCAATCAAGAAAATCTAGCAAAGAGACACTACACCATGATATCCCTGTCAAATATTTTATATTTATGAGATGAGAAATGTAAGAAGGGTTTTATACACTTGAACTAAAGATCCTCATCTTGGTTGTATAATATGGAGGCTCAGTGTTATTGAGAAAGACAAGGCTTTGGGTCCATCTGATAACATAAAAGAAAGGTCAGACAGCTGCCTTGGTTCACTTCACTCACACTAACACACACACTTGCTGACCCCACTCACCAGCGTCTGCATTAACCAGAGCCGTGTGATTTCATTACATCGGGCCTAATTGTGTTCACTGCATCTCAACAAGCTCTGCTAGAAACAGTGGCGTGAGGGCGGCTGGGAGAAAAACAGAAGATAGGAACGCTGCTGTAGGGATACAGGGCAGAGGGGATGTCAAAGCTTTTATTCACAGGCTTTTAAAAAGCCTCTATTCCACACCAGTGCATTTCCCCCTCCGCGGGGCTGAGAGCATGTCTGCACGGAGAAAATAACCCCCTCCAGCCTCCGTGAGAATTCGCGAATGGAAGCGAATGGGGGAGTGGGGTGGGGTTGCCCCAATAAAGGTGTATTAAAGTTGAATTAAATTTCAAATAGGGGAGGGAGGGAGGGAGGGAGGGAGGGAGGGAGGGAGGGAGCCTGGGTGGGAGGGAGGGAGAGAGAGAGAGAGAGAGAGAGAGAGATAGATAGAGAGAGAGAGAGAGACAGAGAGAGAGAGAGTATAGATAGAGAAGAGAGAGAGAGAGAGAGAGAGAGAGAGAGAGAGAGAGAGAGAGAGAGAGATTTGTGGATGTTCATCAACTTACTAGTGCTTTTTATTTAGAGACAAAATAGAAGTGCAAGTAATGATGAGTGGATTGGAAATGCAGAATAAGTAAAAAAAAAAAAAAATTGAAAAAAAAAAAGGAAAGAGATTGTTCGTCCATCCTATATTTAAGGAAAAAAGAAATGATATTTTATTAGCTTTATAATATTTTTGGTCGACTATGTATATAACAGAAGTGGCAGCAAGACCTGAAAGACCCCACAGTTTGGTAAAAGGAGTCGACCCCACAGGCCATAAAAATGATTGCATTTCTAAGCCGTGTGTGGTTGACACCTGACTTGGTCTGTTTTTTTCCTTTTTCTTCCCCAAACTGGAGTAAAAACACCTGTTGTGGAGTTTCATTCTCACATCAGTCCGTCCAGACACCCACTGGTTTTTCTGGCTGTCACAGCTGAGTTTGAGGTCCCATCTGGTAATTTCATGTAAAGTAAGCTTCACACGGGTGAGACCTTTCGTCTTCACAAGGTCACATGCCAGGAATCGCATGATGATGTTCTGTGTTTGTGTAAAATGTCCGACTTGAAGTTTCTGTTTAACATATCTTGCAAACTCATGAGAGAAAGATTACCGAACGTCTGAACAGCTACTATATAGCAGATAAGCATCATAAAAAGGGGAAAGGAAGAGGGGTGCATCCATACATGCCCTGAATGGTGGGAAATGCTTTTGAAATGCTAAAATGACTGAATGGATTTGCAGTCTATATCCAAGGGGGGGGGGGGTAATATCTCCATGTTCTTACAGCTTCTGCAGTCACCTCTGTTCTTTCATTCAGGATCAGGATCTAAAAGTAAAATGAGCTGTTTGTGAGATCAGACTGGGTTCTGATTTGCATTAAAGGAGGAATCTACCTCCAAACCAGTTAAATGGCCTGTTGTGAGTGGATGGCTTTGACTGAAGCTAATGCTAATCGCACGCAGCTCATGTTTTTAACCAGACTGTAAGTTTATGATGCAGAAAGTATTTTACTTGAAATGACTTCAAGGCAGGTTCTGAGTGTTCTGCCTGTGAGGAAAATAGATTTTATCGTGTTGGGTAAAGCAGTAATAAAAGCAGATACTAATGACAAACATTGAAAAGTGCTGTTATTGCATAACAGCGCTATAAATGCGCCAATGCAAAAGCTATTAAACTGGGACGTGTAGTGACAAAACTCTGTTAAAGAAATAAGGAATGATTCAGAATGACATATCTTTTAAGCTGAAACAGTGTCTTTTCCCTGAAAGTTCCTTGGGTTTCATTTCTGAGGATGCTAACTGGAAGAATCTGTGCAACAACATATGAATCTGTGACTGCTTAGAAACAGAAACAGTACATTTGTCGTGTTGCTTCTACATTCAAAGTCAACTCTTCATTGCTAATGGTTGGGAGTTTATCTCCTTATACTGTCCTTTACACTCATGCTGCAAGTTTAACGTCCAAACTGAACAGAATTTCTCAACAATTTCCACTGACTGTGGACATAACAGAGGCAGTAAAACTAGAACGCAAATTTAAAGGACATCAATCATAAAATGTTAAGTTCCTGCTAAATTTGTATTTCCCATGATGCTTTGTAGTTTGAAATATGTTGAGTTCTGAAAATAGCTCCTCCACCTTTGTTGTTCATGCATTCAGAAGCTGGAACAAATTAATGAATTTACTTTGAGTGAAAGTCAAAACTTATTTCAGACTAGAGAGTGTGAATTTTAAGTTGATTTAACTAAAAAACATAAGATTTTAACCTAACTTTTGTTTGTCGCGAGAATACGCATGAGTTAGACCTGTCTGTAAGCACGTTCACGAGGCAAACGTCAAAGCCCAAACAGAGTTTTATCAGTACAGACCGAGTGAAGGAAATGATGTCCCAACAGAGAAAAACGTGATAAAAACATAACGGCACAGTTGATTGAGAGAGGGATCCGCGGAGTAAACAGGCTGGAATCTGGATGAATATAAGGAGCGGACGTGTGACGTGAAGTTAACCAAACAGTGTTAGCTTTCTGTAGCTACATTAGCAGCTTGTCCACTCGTCAACCACTGTTTACTGGTCTCTTACACAAAAGATAAGTTACAGAAGCAGCAACACTTACTGACTGCACATCCTCACTGATAAGTATAATCCACTGGTCCCTGGTAGTGCTTTCCCTCCTATTAAAGCACCGAAAACTGCTAAATTTTTGCCGAGGCGACTCCGCACGGCTATCTCCCCCCTCCCCCTCCTCGTCTGAGTTACCTGCCACGGTCTACTCTGTGGCAGGTAATCAGCTGCCTTCAGGTGGTGAAGAGGCTAGCTTAGCAGCTTGCTCGCAGCCTCTCTAGTTCACGTCATAACAGCTGGTCATAACTCCTCCGCGGCAGGTAATCAGCTGCTTTTACAGTAGGTGGCGCTAAAGAGGCTAGCTTAGCAGCTGCTAGCAGCCTCTCTAGTTCACGTCATTCGGAGAAAGAAATTCAATTCACGTAGGCTACTGTGGAGAGCGTGTGCTTGTGGCCGATTCTGGTAAGAAGAGAGTGCCCGCACTCAAAGACGAAGTTACTTTCACTCTCCGGAGAAGTATGAAAGCGTGAGTTCAAATCCATGGGAAACTTGGCAGCTTTATGCTTTCACAATTGAGATAATATTCTACGGGATTGAGCTTAACTGTTTTCAGCTGTGAGCGACAATCAGCATCCTGACCAATGAAAACCCAGGAAACATGCAGGAAAAGGCACTGTTTCAGCTTTAAACATGTGGTGCCATTTTCAATCATTCTTTATTTCTTTAACAGGGTTTTACCGCTTACGCATCCCAGTGTAATAGCTTTTGCATTTGTCCATTCACAGCGCTGTTATGCAATAACGTAAGCAGCGTTAGGGAGTGGTTAGCCATCCCTATGCTGCCATAGAGGGACGTCCCATGATGCACTCTGCTCCTCTTTTCCCTCTCATTGTTGTCTTTTTATTTCCAGGTATAAACAACTTTTTTCCAGTTTTGCTGGATAAAAGTTGCAGTCCCTTTTGGTCTCTTACTGGTCCTCTCCACTCTAATCAGTTGAGGCAATGAGCCGAGTTCTGATGGAGGTTTTTCCTTCATGTTAAAAGTTGTTTTTTGCCTTTCCACTGTTGCCCGTGCCTCATGCAGCTCAGGATGGAGGACTGCTTTAAAGTCTAGATTTGATCCACTCTTTTGGTTTCCTTAGCAAGGCTATACTGCATATTATTTGTCTGTGAAGTGCCCTGAGATGACTTTGGTGTGAATTGGCACTGCACAAGTAAAGCTGAATTGAATTTCATTTACTTGTAAAGCTTATGTGTTACAATTCATTTGGAAATGGCTGATTCATAGACCTATTTTTTTCTTTCTTTCTTTCTCTTTTATTTCATTCATGGTTTACATAATTTATGTAATTATTTATTTAATTATTTCAATATAATTTTACTATACACCACAAATTAAAAGGAGCAGGAAGAAGATAGATTTGTAACACCTGCCTCTTTCTGTACATATTTTTCTGTACATATATTTTGTTGTACCAAAAGTACACCAAATCAGTTACATAGAAGAGAAGGCAATAAACAAAGTACTAATACAAGTCATATATTTCATCCGTCTTCTAGTGCATAAGAGCTAATTCTATCTTTCTTAAACATTTTATGAAACAGAAATCAAGGGTGTCATACCCCTACCCTAGGTATGAATGTAAGTGTGAATGGTTGTCTGTCTCTCTGTGTTGGCCCTGCGACAGACTGGCGACCTATCCAGGGTGTACCCCACCTCTCGCCTGATAATAGCTGGGATAGGCTTCAGCAACCCCCGTGAGCCTGAACTGGATAAGCGGTACAGAAAATGATGATGACGACAACCAGGCTGATGTCATCTCCCATAGTCGCAGAGTTATGAAACGATAGTTCTGTTTCATTCCTTCTGTAAACAAAGCTCCTCGCGCTCTTCACAGGTCGAGTCCTAATGACAATTGTCAATCAGGTTACGTGCAGGCCAGCTGGCTGGCAGTCTTTCAGGAAATCACAGAACCACAGTTACCCACGTAATTTTCGTTATAGCTGGTGTTTACCTTTCAATAAGCCGTGGTATGTGGTGACAGCTGAATACGTTCATGGTTAGACAGGGTTAACACTGCAAATAAATGTAAATAAAGTAAATTCTTCTTCTTCTACTACTTCTTCTTCTTCTTCTGAATTACCAGACTGAATGCCGCTTTGGTGTAATGCTGCCCCCACAATTTGAAGATGTATCTAAGGGTGTCCCATTTCCAAGTCACAAAATAGCCCTTAACACTTGGAGCCTGTCTCAAACCGCACACTTGCCAGAGTGCACTGGAATTCAGTGCGTAGTGCGCACTGTGTACTTCGTTTGTCGTGCAAACTGTTGTCCCTACATTGCTGACCCAAACAGAGCACTGCATGTACAGGAAGTGACGGACTAGCATTGCCCGCTAACGTAAGCTAACTCTACTGAGCTGGTATAACCGCAGCCTCAAACACATGACCAGATCATAACTGTCATCAGGGAGTGAACAGCTTGGTAGCATGCCACAATAAACATTAGTAATTATGTCTAAATCATTTCATAAACGTTACTTAAATCAGTACAATACCACCTCCAATGCAGCAGGGGTCACCACCGCTTTGTTCACTGCCATTATTCTGCTCTGAAAACAGTTCGAAAGTCCCGCCTCTTCCCCTACGTCAGCAAGATGGCGTCTGTTTAGTGCCAGTAGTGTGCTTCGTTTTGCACTGCATTTTTGGGTGTGATTAGTGCGACATCCTGGTACTTTCAGTGCACTGAATTTTTGGCTTAAAAGACACCATGTGTGCACTACACACTCAAAAACAGTGTTTGAAGTTGTCAAGTGCGCGGTTTGGGACAGACCCTTGGTTTTGAGGGCTACTAATTTTGAGGGTTGAGCTTGAGGGTTAAGATAGGAATTAGAATTGGCCCAAACACAAACATTTCAAATTGTCTCAGTTAAATGAGATCCATCTCTGTTGCAGCCACATTCTGATTCTAGCTTCATTCTTTTTTCTTTTTTTTTACAAATCTTACCAATGTAAACCTTTTAAGGATAAGTTTCTTTTTTTTTCTTTCATCCTAGACCTTATTTCTAGGAGTTTATATGTGCATTTACTCACCGGTAAAGCTTCTGCATCACTTTGACTCCTTGGGAAGATATAACGTTGAGTCGCTTTTCGGTGAACGTCCAGTATGATGGCGGAGACAGGGCAACCACTATATTAGACATTATCTGCAGCAAAACTCCTTGATTTTTGCCAATATTTTAAGTTGAATGAACGAACAAATGAGCACTGTTGTTCTGTGAGTCCAGATTTAGCTTTCTGTTAGATATCAGGGCGTTCTATACACTTTTCGGGGCCGCGCGTTCACGACTCAATGTAATATCTTCCCAAGGACTCAAAGTGATGCAGAAACATTACCGGTGAGTGAATGCACGTATATAGTCCTAGAAATAAGGTCCAGGTTGAAAAAAGAAACTTATCCTTTAAGCATTCGGGCTACATCCACACATCATCACCAGGCAGCTTCATAGTCTGTCATGGAAATCTCAGAAGACCTGGGTAATGTTTGGCTCACTGTGACTCACTGGACAATGTCAGAGGATGGATGAAGGTGAAGATGAGTTTGCCCCATACTGAAGGCACCATGCAGGGGAGAGCATCTGCTGTCTGCATGCTGCAGAATACATCAACCGTGATGACAGCAGTGGACTCAGAAACCTTTGAACCGCAAAAGTGTTACATACATGTGCAACACATGCGGCATGGAGAAGGATGGATGTCATCAAAATGGCATCAGTAAGCAGAATAAGAGGAGTTTACATGTGTAGTTACTTGAGACAGTTAAAACTGACATCAAATCCACAGTGACCTTTACCTTCCTTATTATAGATCCACAGAAATACAACTGATGACGCCAAACGGAAAGCAAAGTTTTATATAAGTAACGTGCTTAACTCTGCTGTCACTGAGCTCATTAAACAGAAATAGACAGCTTTGTGCTTTCATCCAAATCCATAATTGCACTATCTAAGCACAGCACAGACATGCAAGCTATCTAAAGATGTGATGTGCTTGAGTGATATCTTGAGGGGGAGTGTTTGTAATGAACATGTCCACTCTCCTGGATGGCCCTGCAGGCAGGGGCTCAGGCCTTTGTTTTTGATCTTCCCCCGGCTGCCTGATGCATTAACTCACTTCTTTCAGCAGATCCAGTCATAAATGACTCACATCATTTTTCATATTGGGGAGCAGCACTGAGATGCATCGTAAAATCTGGCCCCGCAGCCCTCGCTGGGCAATGTGACTCTTTAGTACATTAAAGCACCCATCTCAACACAGATGCATTTAAAAGCAGACAGTGACATATTACAGTTACCGTGATGTTGTGCATTAGTGGGGCATTATGTTGCTCTTAGCACATAATGTTATTGAAGTTGCACTGAATGCAAATTAATGTTAAATGGCTGGCAGTATGAGGCAGAAAGATTTTTAGGCTGCTGTTTTTTTTAAAGAAAGAAATGTATTTAAAGGTTTCCACTGCATTAGCAGACCACTGGTGGGCTCAGATTATGTCACATCTAGTGGAGTGGAGGGATAAAATTCCCACATCAGACTGTTTCTGGTTTTCATGCACGTTGAACCTGTTATTATGCCGGATTTCCTCAAATGTGTGTGCTTTCAACGTTTTTAATCAAAATATCACTTTTTTGTTTTTGTTTTGTGTAAGTTTCTCCTTTATTCTGGTCATTTTATGGGTAAATTTAATGGCAGCTGTCACATGAAAATTTTATCCTGTATTAAGTTTTCTGACAATTCAAATATCTGGATGCATTCTTTGTTTTGACTCCAGACCTTTACATTGGACCAGAATTACCTGACTTAAGTTTGTTCATCGAAAGTGGACAGAGGTCCAGTTTGTCTAAAAAATATTGAAGCCGTGACCTGACTTTATCCATGACAACAGTGTCCAAATGTTTGACTTCATTGTAATTTTCTATTTTGATGCATAAAAGCACTACTGTAAGAAGAAAGCTGAAAGTATTTTATTTTGAAAAGTATGTGGACGATTGCTTTCTGCAGCTCATGTGAGTTATGCAGCAATGAAAGTAACTAAATGTCTCAGGTAACTGATCCAGTATGTGCATCAGGTGGAGGAGTTGTACCCAAGTCCTTTTTTTCCCTTCAATTTTCTTCATTTTGGATGATTTTTGACTGTTAGCGAGATGTAATTAAGGGGGGGCAGTAACTTTTTATGGACTTTAGCTTTCCATGTTTTCCTGATGACAGTTGAATGTTACCATTAGCCCACATGAGAGAGACCTTTGTTTTAGGAATGTTCACAACTAATCAATTGGTTGATTAGTCAAAATGGCACACAAATATTTTAGTTTGTTTTTTGTTTGTTTTTTGTTTTTGTTTTTTTGGTAATTCTTTCTTGTGTAGATGTGATTTTCATGCTTTGGCAGTTGTTGTAATTCAGGTTGTTCTCAGCTTGCTTGTCCCCACTAGGTACTCCTGATGATCATCAGCTTTGTTTTCCAGCAAAGACTGTGGGATGGTTTCTGTTGTGTATGTGCAGGTGTAGCAGTTGGCTTTGGTGCATCTTTCTTTTTTTTTCTCTTTCCACTCTCTTTTTTGTTCATGTTCTCTTCTTATCCTTTCTTTCCCTAGCCTTCTCTTTCCCCTTGTCAGGTCCAGCCATATGTAAAACTCAGTTATAAACAAGCATTCAGTAAAATTAACTAACTAAATCCCTCCACAATTCTTTGTAAAAGCCTTTCTGTCTCACTTAGCCTTTTGCTCCCCTATAGAGACAGTAAGCAAGTCCCAATTTCAAATACAGAGGACATTACATAAAAGCGTCTTTTTTAAAATTTTCTTTATGAAAATGATTGAACCTTAAAAGAAATCTTACAAATGTCAAGTAAAGACTTTTATACTAAAGAAAAACCTTGATTTTACCAACAGGAAAATGATATCTGTCTAAAATTGATTCACTTTTCTGGTTGTTGTAAAACATAGAAATTGAAATGTTTTTGAAAAGACGTGAATATGCTGTTTTGGCCACATCGCCAAAACTGCAGCATCTAAAAGGGACAGCAGTATTCAGATACAATAAATAATACTTGACTAATATATTCTAATACTTATTTACTTCCTCCTCCTTTTTGAACGTGAACATGGTAATTTATTTATTTTTTCTCTCTTCTTTCTTCTTTTTATGTGTGACACATTTATTAATTTATTTGATTCATTTTTTAACTCCGTGTTTGAGATAATAGCAGTACCAGTAATGATACCAGTAATTGGGATCTGAGACTCATGTCATCCACAGGGGACAAAAATGAGTTGTCATCGGATCTTTTACCATAGCAAAGGCAACACATCAGAACAGCACAAACCCTTCAAGAGTAAAAGACGGAAGATAACGGAAAATAAGTGGTTTGCCAAATGCTCCTCTGGGTGCGGTGTTTGCTTCACGTAGAATCGTGCTACGTGAAGTAAACACTGCTGCAACTAGCAGCTAGACCTGACCTACTTTCTGATCCATCTACTGTACAATGAAACACTATAAAGGCCACACAATGATAAAAAAACAAAAAAAAAACAGATGTAAAACACTGATGGAACACACACATTATATGAATAAGTTCTAACACACGTTTATCATTTCTAGGCAATTTTTTGTGAAAATTAGACTTTAATAGACCCAGATTCTTTTAAATCAAACAGTCCATCTGCTTCTGGTTTTAATCCAACTTATTCTACTTCCATTAAAAAAATTGTTTCCTAATCGAGGTACACTTTTTCCCCACACAGTTATAAAGTGAGATAAAAAATTTCCTCAGTAAATGGGTAAAGGAGTACAGCGCAAGTTCCAGGTTGTTTTTCCAGAAATGCCCCCCTCCCCTCCCCCCTCCCCTCGGCGACAAGTGGAAGTGATGCTAATGTTGTGCACACGCATTAGCTGCTTTGACTGCGTTGGTCTCTAACTTTGGGCTCAGACTGAATATGGCGTGGGTTAAATTAGAGTCACCATGTCTACTGAAGTAATAAAGTTAAAAATCTGCAAGTTGTTTACAGTTTGACCATTGAGTAAACTGACGGACTATATGCTAACGGTAGAAACAGGCTAACGCTGGCTTGTAGTTCAAATATCTAAATTCACAGGCTGAGACTACGATTACCTTATAAAATTACCACATCAACTAAATTTAACAAGTTGGCAAGAGTGTATCTCTCCCCGGGAACAGTCATATGGCTGTCATACTGCTACATTTACATGCTAAAACTTAGCATTGCAATATTATGCATCCTTATTTCCGTCATACATCACATTTACCTTGTTAGTAAGAAGAAAGCCAACTGCGGGTCCTGTTTTTCCCAGACTAGATCGAACTCCCTCCAATTAAAAAAAAAGAAAAAAAGAAAGCTGCTCAGTTGTTTACTCCCGTCTTACTCCGGTGCCGCCGGTGTTGTGCCAAAAAACGCCCCCCCGCCATAGGGACCGGTCAGACTCCAGTTTGGATCTCTGCATCTTACAAGACAAAACTTTTCTTCTTTGTCTCACTGGAGTCTGAGTTGGGGTTTGAGAGGCACCTGCTCTCCATCTCTTAGCAGCAGTTGGTGTTGTCTCAATACCGGTGCAGGTGCAGCCAGACAAACAAGAACATGCAGCTCGTCTCCCTCCACAGGCGCCCCCTGAGGCTATGTGCCCAAATTTCTCGCATTGATCATTCAGAAACAGTATAAAAGATAAGATAAGATAAGATAAAGATACTTTATTGATCCCCGAGGGGAAATTCATGAGCTAACAAGACCACCGCAGTAAAGAAAGATCAGCTCATTCTACACATCAGGCAGTTGTAAGAGCATGTGGAGGAAAGAAAAGAATAGTATTTAACATTTAAACTTGCGCAATGCACCTTTAACTAAGTGTAATAGTCTTGCATTATTTATAGGAAATCCAGACTTTGGAGCAGCAATCCATTCTCGCCAGCAGAGCTGTCAAAAGGAAAAACTTTCCCTTTTTCCTTCCAGGTAGAAGTATACGGATTGCTCGTTATTCTGATTTTGCAAGAACAGACTCGGTTTGTTCATTCTGTCCTTGATGACTTGGTTTGGAGTAAACGTCTGTGGTCTGAGAAGCCTACAGAATATCGCTGTAGATTTTATGTGCCGATACCACCAGTGCCACAAAGCTAACAAATGCCCGGTTACTTTCCTCTCTGCACTTAGTGCAGTAATGCAACTGTAATGACTCTCAGAGCTTAACTGTATGTCCCTCATGGCATTTACAATATTTGCTGAAATAGAATAAAACATCCATTGTGTTCCTAGAAGTACAGTATTATCAGTAGGCTTACGTCTCTCAGTTTGTCCAGCAGATCATCTGCTCTGCTGTCAAATAAAGCGCTAACAAATTTTTATGTGATTATCACTCTCTGGAAAAGGCCAGAGAGGATGGGAGGAGAACAACCCTGGAGTCCAATATATAATTTAATGAAAACGTTTCTCTAAAGTCGGTGAGTAGCTCCATGTGGGCCGAGTGACGACAAGCACAGCTGCATCTGCAAATTTTCCCAACCCCTCAGCTGAGATGATGACTGGCTGTCAGGTTTGGGCTTGCTGGATGGGCCCACTTAGCTTGCAAACTCTGTCTTTCAGGGAGAAAAACATTGGGGTACTGAGGGTGACTTTTAGATGACATCGGGTATCAGTTTGTCCAGAGAAGTGAAATTTCCAAGGATATCTTCCAAGAA
This sequence comes from Atherinomorus stipes, assembly GCA_023101725.1. Lineage (NCBI taxonomy): Eukaryota > Metazoa > Chordata > Actinopteri > Atheriniformes > Atherinidae > Atherinomorus > Atherinomorus stipes. The sequence goes on from JALJCO010007889.1 coordinate 109,401, forward strand.
AGCTCACATGTGCTCCTGTGACACTGGACAGTAGGACCAGTCAGCATTAGCCATAAGTTTCCCCGTGCACTTAGAAAATATATTATGCAGTAGCCATTTGGAAATCATTAGGGTGCCATCTGTTACAGAATTTATGTTTAGGAGATCTCACAAAGTGGCAATCTTTAAGAATAGTTACCCAACAGATGTTCATTAACTTTGTTTAAAGATTAACATGTTCATGCCACAATGAACTCCATTGCACCGTATCCCTTCTTCATTAGTTCCCCTACAGTAAAAACACAAGTTTTTTCAAATAGGGGTTTTCAGGTAGTCTCTGCAGGTTAATTTTGGGGGTTGTGGTTAGTCAGGGGTCTTTAGTTACACTCTGAAAAGCCTGAAGGGAAATGGTGAACTCATAGAGCTCTTCAGGGATCCAGTGACTCTTTAGGAAAACATGATGTAAAAATGGATGAGAACACGAACTTCCTCAGACAGATGTGTTGATAAGACCTCAAAAGGTAAAGCTCTGAGAGGTAGAAAGGAGAAAATAGGACATGTGGCTGAAAGGAAAAAAAAAAAATGCAAATGCTGAGTTTATGTTGCAGCTCACTGATATTCTCCATCAGCCTATCCCTTCGAAATTAGCAGCTGTCGGACCTCTTTGCACTACAGCATTGATTAATGACCTCATCTGGGAGTTAACGTGACACACTTTGTGTCAAGTTTTCAGATTGCTGCACTCACAGTCTGTATTATCCTTTTTACTCAAGACCTTAAACCATTTATCACCTGCCCACCAAACAGCGCTCATTATTACCTGATCTGTTTAAGCCTCTGTCACACAGCATGTGGTGAACAGATAAAGACACTTAATTCTCTTCAAGTAACAGGTTATAACTTCTGTCAGATTGCTCGGTAGGTTTTGGTGAGGGAGGGGCCGTATCTGTGCAGTCCCATTGCCTCCCAGCACACCCACATGCTCGTGGTGTTGATGACTGCAGAGCTCTGATTGATGACTGCACCTTTACTCCAGTGCTCTGGGGTTCATGATCTACAGTATGTGGGTGTCCTCTGAGTGGAACTCTTATTTCCTGCAAAGACACAAGGGTGTGAGTGTTTCCTTTTTAAAAAAGACATTTTCCACTAAGTCATTAAGCCTTTTTTTTAATCTCATCTTTGTGCTGTCCACATTTTTCCCCGTAATGGATCTCGATGCTTCTTTGAGTTCTAATCACCACTTTATCTCTCATTATAAAGAGTCAGCGAACAGCAGTTGGTCAACAGAGGATTTTAGTGGTAAAATAAAGCTTCTTTAATTCATTAAAAGTGTTGTGAAATCTGGTGTTGCTGTAGCATGACTTTTCAGAACAATAAAAGGCGCTGTGGTTGGCGTGTGGTTTTATACAAAGAGAGTAATTATCCATTAGATGTGTCACATCTAGTAGATGTTCTCTTGATGGTCAGTTAAAATGCATGTGAGGCGTTTTTTGCTTTCCCTGACGTCTGCAGGTATTGAGTGATCATTCATGGCTTGACCACATTTTGAATCAATTAACTGTAAGTACAAAAGTGAGTACAAAAGCATGGTTTCTGTGCTAAGTGGCTCCTCCTTTATAAATGTACTGGTAATAGAAGCAGCCCCAGTTACAGATGTCTGTTTTCACTTCATGCATTTAATAATAACTGGAATAATTTACATACAAAAAAGAAAAAATGCTGTATTTATTCTATGTATGAATCGATTATAACTTTGATTTTTCATGTGTTTTTTAACTAATTCAATTTCTTTCCATTTTTGCTTTCCATCATTTTTAATTTTTTTATATTTAGAAAAACATGCATGTCTGAATTCTTACAGGTTACAGGCCATGTGGGACTGTTTACAGATAATTCATGGCCGACAAAATTGTCATTTTAAAAAGTACACAAGTTAGTCATTAATGTGTTACAGAAATCTGACACAAAGGAAGCTTCAGATCAAAGTCCCATTCTTCTAGCTAACAGGAAATTCAAAGTTTTATGGCAGCTGCATCAAACTCTCTGAAAATGTTGGAAAGGAAAATCTCTGCAGTGATCACTCACTATGAAGGGCATGTTGTCATGACAGCTGTCATCTTTGGTATTTAGCTCATAGCTTAAAGTTACAGTATAAAACTGATGCCTGTAAATAATAATGGGTTTATTCTATAAAGGCAAAAGAAAATGTAAATTGCTAAAGAACTTTTTGTGCTCTGTGAAACATTTAACATTTGTTTTTGCATGCAGTTACCATGAAATATTGGGATATAACGCTGATGGGTTCTTTGCCACTTATTTATCCCTTTCAGGTGTAATGATTTCTGCTGTTTCCTGATGTTTTAAAGGTTACATCAAAACATGGATTTATTTTTTCCCCTTATTATTTGAACCCTGAGAGAACCTTATGTTTAAGGTCATCTGCAGCTTTGACAATGAATCTATTATTTGTTTAGCATTTCATATCATATTATATCATATTTCAATAATAATAATAATGATAAATCAAAACATTGAATTTGTGCCCTTTACATTATGGGCTCTCAAAGGGATAGGTATGAAAGAAAAATGTAGGAGTAAAAAAAATTAAGGGAAAAAAATTTAAAACTCTAAAAACATCTTAAAAAATATATAAAGTATATCTAGGCAAGGAAACCATAGCTTTTGTTGAAAAGAAATGGAAAAAAAAAAGACCCTCAAAGCATCCTGGAGGGCATTCCACAATCGTGGGGCCGTGTCCTGATTCTGATTCTGGGAATGCGGAGGAGAATGAGTGGAGCGGAGGGGACTTGCTATGTTTTGTGGAGTGAGGAGTTCTTTTAAGGTAGGATGGGGTCTGTGGGTGGATGTATTGATGTGTGAGGAGGAAAATCTTGTAGTTGATCCTAGAAGACACCGGAAGCCAGTGGAGTGAGCTGAGTGATGGAGATGATATGGTCATGTTTATGTACTCTTGTCAGGACCTTAGCTGCAGAGTTTTGAATGCATTGGAGCCTCTGTAGACTCTTGCTTGGGATCCCGATGAAAAGTGTGATGCACTACTCCAGTCTGGAGGAGAAAAGGCAACTTTTCTGTAACTGAAAAAGAGAAATGGGCAGCGTTTGGAATTTGTTTTGGAGGTGGAAAAATGAAGCCTTGCAAAGGTGGTTAATATGGGATTTGACAGTGAGTTGGGGGTCTTGGTATGACACCAAGACTTGTGACAGCTGATGAGATAGGAATATTTGAGCCAGAGAAGATGATGCTGGTTATGAGTGATACTTTGATCTGATGGAAGAGCCTACCAGCATGGCTTCCGTTTTGGAGCTGTTGAGTTGGAGGAAGTTGTGCTCCATCCCCACTTTCACCTCCACCAGACAGATGTTGAGCTGACAGGGATGACTGCGACTATGAGGGTGGAGTCGCAGCTGTGGCGTTGACATAAAGCTGAGTGTCATCAGCATAGCAGTGGAAGGAAAAAATCCATGACAACTGATGACCTGATTAAGGGGGGGATGAGGTAGAGCAGTGTTTCTTAATCCTGGTCCTCTGGCACCACTGCCCTGCACGTTTTGGTTCTTATAAACTCCAGCACACCTGATGAAAATTAACTCAACCACTCATCATATTCTTTGCAAGCCTGCTGATGCACCATTCATTTGAGGCAGGTGTGTTAAAGTATGGACACCTTGAACACAGTGGCAGTGGTACCTGAGGACCAGGATTGAGAAACAGTGAGGTAGAGGATGAAAAGGATGGGGCCAAGGACTGACCCCTGGGGAATACCCATAGACTGTATATAATTACTGGACGTAGCTTCCGGTCTCTTCTGAATACAGAAATGTGAAGCCAGTTGGGCGTGTCTTACCGTCGCCATCTTGCCGTGTCACATACGTCGTCACTCCAGGAAAATACTAAAATGGGCACAGCGCGGCCGTGGGGCAAATGATTGACAGCTGACGTACTGTGGGCTAAACGCTAACTGAGCTAACACGAAACTAAGAGGAGCTAACAAAGATAAGCCACCTAAGCGGCATGGTTAAGGTAAGACATGCTTAGACTTGCAATTCGCTGACTAAACACCGCCGTTGTGCGACTCTGTAACAAACTGAGACCTTATTAAGAGCAAAGAAGGAGCTAACTAGGAGCCTCCGGTCGGCAGGCGAAGCTTCCGGTCTGCCGCATGTCAATCATAAGGACACGCACCTTAATTATGTGTAATTTGAAGAATAAATAACATCTAAACAAATGAGTTATAAAAAAAATTCACCCCCTCACAGTTGACATGAAGGTAAACTTGACCTAATAAACTTAAAACGATTTTTTGAACCAGGCTGTAAACCTGTTTATTTCTGCTGTGAAGTTGGCGTTTTTAACATGGGAGTCTATGGGGATTTGCTCGCTCTTGGAGCCAGCCCCTAGCGGATGAAGGGAAAACTACAAAAAATGTCCATTTCCGGGTGGCATTACTGCTGGCCACCGGAGGTTGCCGCGGCAGAATACCGCAGGTGACTGTGTGTAGGTTTGAGGGTGGAATGACCCAGGGAGATGTACTCTGTCCGGTTTGTGAGAGATAACTGGAACCAAGTAAGTCAGTGAGTCCAATGGTGTAATGGAGCCGGTTGACAGGATGCTGTGGTCGAGTGTGTTAAATGCAGCAGATAAGTCAGAGAATGAGGAAGGATGGAGAGCCATCAGCAGGTCATTTGATGAAAAATAAAAGTTATTTCTGATTTTTTTTTTTCCCTTAAAGCAGAAAACTCACTTTCCTACACAGAAAAATTTTAAGTATATTATTCTGAATAGTTAAAGAAATAAATGCAAATTAATTTATTGTGAGGAGGGTCGAGAAAGTTATGGAATCAAAAAGAATCTGAACAAAGACTTCTATCATAGTAACACAATACCAAGATAGAAAACACACTACGCACAAAACTTTTTGGTAACAATGACGATCACTAAAATATATTGAATATTTTTATCTCTTTGCTGGTACACATTCTTTAACTTTGTTTTTTGTTTGTTTTGTTTTTTTGTATGTGTGTGTGCATTTTTTTCAGTTCATGCCACTGAAACCCAGGAAATAACACCCTGCTTTAATGTTTTAAACAAAATTAACCCACTAATTTAAAAATAATGATGTGCTGAAATGACATACAAGTGCACCTGGAATGGTGCTTTTTATGCACACTGACATCACAACATTGTCAACCAGATTTGTTTTCTTTTCACCAAATGTTCACTTTGTTTGTGCATGCGGATGATATGCGTCAGTCTGTAGTTGAAAGTTGTGTGCAGGGGGGTGCAGTGTTTAAAAGGTTGGGGGGGTTTTTAGAGAAAAAAGTAAGTGCTTATTTATCTAAAGGTTTCATTTTGTTGCTTGCAAACTTTTTCTCTCCAGTCCCAAAGAGCTGCAAAGAAAGTGGTCTAGAAATACCTGGGGCTTTTATATGAAGTTTTGTTTTTGTCTTTTCAATGATTAGTCTTGACTTTGTCGTACCTCTCTGTGGTAGCGTTCTCCAGCTTGGCCTTTACTGGAGGTGGAGCCCCTCTTGGTCTAGTGAACATTCTGCAGCATAAAACCACCTCCTCAGGTTGCAAAATGTCACCCTAATGCTCTTTAGATATTCTTGTAATTTTTTTCATAATTCCTCAGACATCTGTCTTTGAGTTTTTCCTTAGCTGCGTGTGCTGGAAGCATATTGAAATATTTTTGCCTGTCCAACTTTTTAACAGCATAAGAAACTGCTGAAACAGTGATTTCAGACCAGATCTCTCTTTAATCCTTGGAGCTCTTCAGTCTTTGTTTTAGGAAAGTACTGTATTCTGGATGTTCTTACAGAACTTCGTTTCTGTCTGCTGGAAACTGGAAACGGCTACTTTCCTCCTCCAGCAAACAAAGATTGATTTTTTTTTAAATTCTGATCACATCATTGCTCTTTGAGATAATGATTTAGAAACACCAAGGGAACTTTTACATCTCTTTTAATTGTACAAAAATAACTTATTCCTATTTATTTCTAAAGATTATATGAATTCTGTGAATAACCAGGACCGATCATTGTTAAATGTGACTGTGTCAATCTATAAACTATTATCTTTACTCCCCCGTGTCAGTTGAAATATGTGCCTGCTGGTTCCCGTTCTGTCGATGGATCATGTTAAAAATGGGTTTTCTGTTGACACTGTTAAGGTCACTGAGCCTCCCTACTGTTCACATGTGTGCCTGGGTTTCTTCCCACAGACCCAAGAAATGCAAGTTCGATGAATTGGAAACTTTTACAGATGGAGACACAACATCTCTGGGGCAGTGCATGCTGGGAAAGTCTCTATAGAACCCTGCAAGTCTGAACATGGGGGAATAGAAGCAACAGGACAAAATGTCTGCAGCTCTGTGGTGCTGTTCTCAGGGTTTGTGTTACCATTCTTGGAGTATAGCTGATGCCACAGGGTTCAAACCGAGGGGAAACATGAATGTAGGCTGAATGTTATGAAAATCCATCCCATATTCACTGGCACAATTTCCTCAGTGAGGGATCACCAAGTGAACTGGATTTATCCTTTGAGAGCTCAAATTTTCAACATTTTATAGCAATTTATCCAACATAAGTTGGGATAATGGTGGGATAAAGGTGGACCCAGTATTTGGAATGTCATGATATTCATTTCTTTTCCCATGTTAATGGAGTGGAGCTTGAACACCAGCTGTTTGACCTTATCCACAGTTTCTGGTGAGCTTTTTCAGGCTAAATAAAACATTTATTGCTCATCATACAGTGTACACCTCATATCAGCATCACAACAGTTTCCATGGTCCAGTTTTAGAGTGGACAACATGCCACAGACTAAAAATGTAACAATTACTGATAGATGAATCACAATATGATTCCCGATGGTTACTGTTCCCATTTTCCCAAATATACTCTGTTAAAACAAGTGTTACGTTTCACAGTGTAGATAATTTTGCAAACCATATTTGGCATAGATTACACTAAACTGCATTAATTCATTGCCAAATGCTCAATGTTTAGTAGAAAGGAGCTGCAACAAAATGGCAACACAGCGAATATAAAGCCAGTTCAAAAGCAAAGAATAGCGAAAGTAGTTATATGACAGAAACCTTTAAAAACGGTGTAATATTAGATATTTTAGAAAGGTTGGTGTCATGGCTTTTGGATCCATAATGATTTAATAAAACTGTTTCTTAATCCAATGGATGAATGAGTGTTGTAAATGGGAAAAAAGAGGAGGTATAGAGGATCAAATTGTAATCAGAGGGGCATTTCAAAAAGATGAAAGTCGAAAGATTGTGTGAAAGACCCCCAAAGTGTCACTGATTAAGGAGCTTATGGCTTCATTTTCTTCTCTGAGGTTTCTTTACTCCAAAAAGAAGGTCAAAGGGAGAATGTAGCCTGGAAGGGGATGTTGTAACTGAGACAAGATATGAAACAAAAGGACTTCTAAGTACCATTAGACAAATCCACTGAATATGAGGGGTGCTCTTTGTCCCTACACGCAATCCTATTAAGCTTTTTAATTAACTTATGATACCAACAGGTGTTTATGGGGGCATGGGGGACTTTGAAAATGATACATTTCTCTTTATTTGTTTTATTTTTTGTATTTTCAGATAAAATTAGCTTTATATTAGCCTCTTCAGATCAAACTAAGATCCTCTCTTCTTTCTGTTGGATAAATGGCTTTCACCACTGTTCATTCAGAGAAGAGCAAAGAGAAACTGAAATAAGTCTCTTCACTGTGAGACAGCTGTGTTTTATTGTCTCAGTGTATGGCCTCGGCCCTAACAAACGCAGGCGAAGATGCTTTAACGTAAAACTGATTTCCAGGTGCATTCGCTGCACTGAGATGTGCTGTGGAACAGAGCCAGCTGTCTTCTTCCTGTCACATACACAAACTGCTCTGTGCAGATGCAGCAAGACGTGCCGCGGGTACTTAACACCTCCCGCCCAGACCAGGAAACTCCAGAGCAGCTCAGTTTCTTGTTGGTTTCCATCTGTTTTAAGCATTCATGCTATTTATTCATCAGGAAATACCCTGTTGCTGATTTTTCCTCAAGGTGTTTCCATACACAAACACCAAGGGTATTCCACCATTTTTATATATACCTACTGGATGTTTAGCATTTAACTTGCATAGAGCTAAAAGGGATCTGCAGCTGCAGCAGCAGCAAGCCGGACACAGCGAAACAGCAGGTCTATAAGACTGACTGTATTACAAGCCAGGAGAGGCAGAGTAATGAGCAAAAGTTCATTCTTGACAAATTCATCTTTTTCTCATCATGGTTCTGAAAACAAACATGAACAACTCCCAGTGTTTGTCTCATGTAACGGATATCCACGGTGTTACATGAGGTGGAGTTTGGTGGAATGATGTAAGATCACTTTTATCCTGCTCCTGTTCTCTAAATATTATTGAATACGTCAAAAAACTGCAGTGATGCTTCTGATCAGTCTCGGAGCGTGGAGGAGGTTTACTCATCAGTCCTGCAGCCACGTGGAGCTGTTTGAAGGGAAAGACTTCATTTGTCTTTGCAAATCTTTATATTTATATTTTCATGACTGCTGTAGGTTTTTTGTTTTTTTCTTTTATTTGTTCATTTTAAAGATGATTAAAGTGGAAGTCAGGTCATGTAATCGAAGTGAGGAGGTGAGTCAAAAATGAGCAGAGCCCTCAGAGAACAAGCCAGTGGACTCATTTCTACATTTAATATCTATAAATGACAGAAATCACTGCTTTCTTTAAATCTTTTTCACCTGGAAGTTGGGAGTATGTTGTAGGGTGGGAGGTGGAGTGTGGGTGGCTGTGGCAGGGCCTTGGGCTTCCTGCCCCCTCCTAACAGTATAATTAGTTCCAGCCACTGTCCCAGACTGAGCTAGCTGTCAAAATCCTAAGTAAGTTATGGTGCGGTCTGATACAAATTACTGAGAATATTATTGGGCCTCTTTATAATCTGCATGCAGGTTTTCATTTGGTGCATGTATACTGTGCATGTGTACAGTTTTAGGAGAAAAAAACTTTTTAAACTTGATCAAAGTTTAGCATTTTGAGATACTGAGTGCTGCAGTGACTTTGCTGTATTTGGGACTCCCAGGTCCTGAAACTGGTTTTTACTGGCCTGGATCTACAATCTCCTGTTCTTACCAAAAGTGATTGAACTTTTAAACTAATGTCATCTACTAAAGTTAACCCTCTAGGCGCCAAAGTCGCAATATTGCGACAAGCGACTTTACTGAATATAACAGAGCTTATCTTTAAATCTACAGCCTTGTACCGTTACTGCTTGGTTTTACTACATCGCCAAGACATACAGCCTTAGTTCTGACACCATTTTTTAGTGTGTTTATATGGAAAAAATCAGAGAAATAAAGGTTTGAAACCCGACACCCGCTGTATGCGCGCGAAGGTGCAGGAGCGCGGGAGAGAGAAAGAAAAGGCGAAAGCAGCATCGTGTTGGAAACAGTGAGAGACAGATCGCGACTTTTAGAATAAAAAACTAAACTTCCAGAGGCCTTTACAGTGCAGACGAGGTGCTGCACTGATCTCTGCTGATCAGGATTAGAAGGGGAAGATCATGCCTCGTAAGAGACGAGTGACTGACGTCGCAGCGCGCTGCCGCACTCGCGCCGCACAAACTGTCAGAAACACCCCGATGACGGTGAAAGTTTTCTCTGCCGCGGTGATGGGAGAAAGAAAGAGGGATGTGTGGGCAGAAGACGGGATAATCAAAATAGGGGAGTTATTGATGAAGGCTGGGAATGTTTGAGAGGTGAGGAAGTTTTCCATGAATGGATCAAAGACACTGACGAGCCTGTGTGGGATATCGCGGACACGAGGATCTCACAGATGCTCGTGCATGTGATTTTCTGTCTCTGTTTTCGGATGAGGATTTCTGGAACCTCATCACAAATGAAAGATATGCTCACCAGTACCTACACACACACCAACTCCATCCAAACTCCAGATTTCATGGCTGGTATGATGGTATGAGGAGTCAGTTAGGTTATGACAAATTATAAATCTATAATAACAAAAAAGGGAGAAAAAAAGCATAAAAACATAATTTTACCTGTTGATATATAAATTATATTAGCAAATGTACTCCTGTCGGATTTCTGTTCATTTATTCTGAGGATGAGAGGATGAAAAGGGATCAGTGAAAAAATGAAAAAAAAAATCTACTGTGTAAATATGTTCAGAATTCTGTTTTACTGAGTTTTACCTGCTGATATACAAATTATATTAGCAAAGTTACTCCAATCAAACTCATGTTTCTTTATTTAGAGCATGATATGACAGTATAATTTTTTTCCTTTGTATAAATATGTTCAAAAATCTGTTTTTTACTGAAAGTTACACAATCCAATATGGCCGCTACCTGATGACATCACAATATGCAAATTAGATGTGTAAATTTACTCCCACCATAAACTTTAGGTCATGATGAATATTTTTCTCATTTACATTATGGATCTATCTCTCACCACCCCCAAGCTACAGCATTTTGAAATCTTAAAGTCCAAATGGAATATTTTCCTAAAAAAACTCTGGCGCCTAGAGGGTTAACTTATTGTTCCTTCATTTGATGCTGTAATGCAGAGTGGGCTCTGCTTTCTGCATCCTTAAAGATGATGTTGCACAAAAACTCATACAATGAACTCAGAAGTTCAAAATGTGGACCTCCTGTTCAGTTGTATGTAATCTAAAGCTTTTAGCACAGATCAGGCACATCAGGAATCAATATAAGAAATCTTAATTTTTCTCAAGTGCTTGTCCACATATAGTGCCCATTGTAGAAACAGAAAAAAACTAAGAACACAGCTCATAAAATAAACAAAAGACAGTTAATTAATCGTAATTTATTTTATGTTGGTCTGTTGAACTGAAATTCTCCAGAAGTATGTTTCAATGCTTCTAATTTTCTCTTCCAGCTGCATTTAAACAAAAATAATTGCTGTCAGTAGGATGTTCACAGGCCATATTTTCAGAATGAAGTAACGCTCAGACGTTATATGGGGTGATGGGATGGGATTGAGGGCGTGCAGCACACAGAACATTGTTATGGGAACTTTTATTTGGATAGAAAACATTCTGAGTTAAGGTAGCAGCAGCGTATACATCGTAGGTCACGCTTTAACTTTAATATCCTTGTGGGAATAAAGACTTCAGTTTTAATTTGACTTGAACTGTGTGAGAATGTAAACAAGCATTTGAGATCATTTCGCCACTTCTAGCTGATACTGAAATCAGGAATAAGTGAACATTTTGCTATTTCACATATTTTCTCAGCCTTTTAAGAAGTGGTAGAGAGACAAAAAATAAGCCTTCAAGGAGGTCTTATTGGTAAATTGTGCTTTTTTCTCCCATCTGTGTGCTGCTATATTGTTTCCTCACAGGTAAGAAATCACGTTACCGCGCTCTTTCCTGGTACCTATAGAGCTGTGGTGCTTCACCAGGGGCATTTCTCCTTTTGATTCAATTATTTCTGTTTGTGTCAGAGAAACGACCCAATTTCTGTGCCACTTTCTGCCTTGTTTACTGTGTAATAGAATATTCTTTTTACGTCCAGGAAAATGATTTGTACAGGGCGTGAAGCTGAAGCGCCTGCATACACACGTGCCTATGCTTTCATTTTTACCTCTGTGGCTGAAATAAACAGAGAAAAACTGACATAATTTATCCCCATCTTGATGTGAAGCGACAGGCACATTATGGGTGTGTGTAAAGTGAGTCTCACACTAACGCTCCATTAGTCACCGAAGGTGTCCACCCAACTTTGTAGTGGTGGAGGAAATGAGGAAACCAAATGCTCCAGTTGCTACATCAGTGCAGATGAAGATTTTTTTTTCTTGGAGAGGTGATACTGCAAGAAAGAATGGTGATATTTATCTTTTAAGCACACTGGGGTTGATATGCTTATCTTTTCTACTGCAAAGGTGAAAATAAAAGCAGCAGTTCTATGTACATCTGGACCTGATTTATGGATTTGTACGGAAAAGAAGATAAATGTGCTGCTGTTCAATACCAAGAGAGTCATATTCCAATACAGGAGGAAAATGCCACCATTTTTCTTTTCGCTTTTCCTTTTAGCTTCCAAATGAGAAGTTTTAGAAATCCCACAGCAACAAGTGCAATATTGAAATAAATAATTAGAATAAATCTTGTTGAGCGTTTTGCAGGGTGTGTTCCACTGCTATCCACCCAAGCGAGGTGTTACAGAACGACTCCCACAGTTGGCCGCCATCACTCTCAAATACATGTCTTCCCATTGTTATGCTTTGCTTTTTTTTTCTTTACTTTCCACTCTATCTTTATGGATCTTGTTCTTTGTTAATTCTGCATGCTACGTGAGATGGAAGAGGGTGATCCCCTCATCTGGAATCAGGCAGGTGGGGAGAGGCTGGGATGGATTGGTTCGTGTGCTTATTTGTTGGATTCCTCTTTCCCTGCAGGATGTAGCGTTGCTATCCAGGATTGCAGCCAGCTCTCACACTGATTTCTCACTCTGCAGACTCAAGGAGATGCAGTGTGCAAAAACATTGATAACATCTCAATGGGTAGATATGGCCCCGGGTTTCTTCTTTTGTCTGTGTGTGTGCGCATGCTGTGTATTTATGCCACAATATCTTGTATGTTTATTCGTCAGGTCTTTCACCATAAGAGTGAAGAGTTAAACCATTCTCAGCTTGGTGTAAGAGCCTTGCAGGCCGCCTCCTTTCGCTCCTGAGTGGAAAAACATTTTTGTTTAAAAATATCCTTCCTCACGATATCAGCTCACATTGCTTGCAGATGTAGATTGACCGACTGAAGATGTGGTCCAAAACATCATCGTACAGATGTGTTTTAGTGTTCCAACATTTTGATTTTTCTCCAACTTTCTCTGCTTGTACAGAGAGCCTGCAAGATAGAGGTGTGACATGCATCATGTAATGATTTAAAAATGAAAGCTTTGTTTCTCATAAATCTACTTGTCTCAGGGGATGAGAGTATCTCTATCTTATCTGTGTTGTCACTAATATTGAGTCATTTAAAACTACGTAAGTAGAGCCAGAAGACATCGGAGCATGCTGATGAGCTGACATGAGTCTAAAACACTTCATGGTAACATTATGTAATACACAAGTACAGTATGTGGAAACTTTCTGGGGGTTGTTTTTTAGGGGGGGGGGGGCATTTCAGTCAAGTGTCTTTAGGGAAATATGTTAAAACCAGACCAAAAAAAACCTGGGTGGTAACAGTGAAAACGTTTGTTTTGAGAACCACTAATTCTTTTATCACCTGCAGATTTGGATGTTAAACCAAACTTTAAAAACACTTAATAGAGTGATAATTTTCTCTTTCTTCAACTGTTAAATTGTTGATGGGACTGGAAACCTTAGATTTTGGTTTGGTTTAATGTCACATTTATGAGTTAATCTCTCTTTATATACCAGAGGTCGGCCTAGCTAGCACTGAAGCTAACTTCACTAACAGGACTTTTGATGCAATTAAACAAAAATGTACTCTTACTTGCTGCATATATCAAGGAATGGAGGTGTCAGAACCCATTATGGAGTACAGTGACAGCACAGAAGCAGATGCAAACATTGCAGGTTCTGGACCAGACCTGATCAGACCTCAAGTGAGTGGGAAAACTTTTAGAGCAAAGTCTTGGCTGAATAATGATGAGATAATATTTCATATCAGGACATTTCAGTTACATTTGACTGAGCTGAATTGCCTCTTCAGGTTTCAAACAGGAAAATGTCATGAGATTACCTGTTAATCTTATTTTTTTTAAAAAGAAAAAAGTGTATGGATTGTCTGTTTAGCTTCAGTTGCATTTTCAGTCTTCAGTTGCATTTTCATTCAGTTGCAATGCATTTTTCTGTGGATGGAGATTTAATGTAAACAGTGTTGTGTGAACATGATTGTATTCGGTTTAAGACCTAAAAAGAGAAAAATGCTGCTTTTAAAACTATACATTTGAGCACCTAGCCTACGCATTTTATTAGATAAAGAAAAAAAAGTAACTACCTGTATGGCAGGCTTGCGTAACAGTCACACTGAATCTAGTACAGCAGGGTGTAAGTCGATCCTCGGGGTTGTCGTCCTGCAGGTGTTGAATACTGCAGTATACCTGAATCAGATTGATTGGTCAATATGCTTTGAGCACAATGAACTGTTGAGTAAAACCAGGAAGTGTGAAACAGGTGTTGGATCAGGGAGACATCTAAAACCTGCAGAATTGCAGACCTCGAGGACCGGAGCTGGACATCTCTGCTGTACAGATGCACAACAGAAGTCAGATACACTCACCACTACCTTTTATGAGCTACATTTTGCTAATACCGGGTTGGATCCCCTCTGAGCTTTTGATCCATATGACAAATTTGTCTGCTGCACTTCCATGATGATAAACTCCAACATATCCCAGGTGGAACTGAGAGCACAGAATTGGAGGTTAACCTGACCATGAGAGGAGCCCCACCAACTTCAGTTCAATGTCATGTTCTTCTCATCACTGGAAGATCTGTGTTTTATTCCATCTGTTGTCAACTTCTCTTTTGGACATTTTTTTCTTTTCTTCTTTTTTAGTATTTATGTTCAAGCTGTTATTCCTAATGCTGGGACTGCAACTTAAAGAATGTCTCTGCCTACTACAGCTTTAATGTGGAAACAGAAAACACATGGAGAATTTTTTCATGCCATGTCATTTAAGCTTTTCACAAATCCTCACGGACCAAGTTACATTTCATATCTTCAAATTGGAGCTCCAATGTTTCCCACAATTTACTCTGTTGAAATGAAGTGCACCAACTGGATTCAGATCATAACAAATGTAAAGGACCGAGGTACCGAGGTAATGCGTAGCCAATAATAGCAATAGTGTGGTTTTGTGAGGGTGTCACTTCTGTTTGAAGGATAGAAGACAAGGCTACAAGATTTCAATAACTTTAATGATAGCTGTTGTCATTTAAGTGTGTAGATGGTTCGTAGGTTTATTTTGGTTGATTTGAAATAAAACTACGTAAGTTTCTGACTTCAGAACATAATGCTTCTGACTCATTTCAATAGTACACATTCATGCACATTCTGGGGCTGTCATTGCCTTGCAGGATCTCAAGGCTTTCTGGCACTGTCATATACCAGCAATTGGATATCAACATGCTGGTTGTTCTGAACATGCAGCATAGCTGAGTAGGCAAAGGAACACAGGTGGACATTATCAGAGGAAACAAGGGGGGAACAAAGTGACAGAAGAGATGAGACAAGTCAACATGGGACTGACTTTCACAGGCGAGAGAGCTCAGAGAAGAGATGGGATGTTGTTTAAAACTATTTGATCGAGTAGCTTAAAATCCGCCTTTAACACCTGACCTCACATTTTTCAGGAGCAAACAGGATTAAAGATCATAGTTATGACTATTTGTTTTACCTTTTTTGTGAGTTTTAAGTTTTTCCAAAATGTAATCTTCTGCCATCTTGTTGCAGCTGACTATGTTGCATAGAAGAACCACTGTATGTGAGTTGGTTCAGCTTTTTCTGTTCATACCCATGTATGTCCTGCATCTGTGTTGTTTCTCCTCATCTGTTTGCAGTTGTCTTAGTCCTGGTGCTGTTTTTATTTGCCATTTCCTTGTTGCCTGTTACACTGTTTTGGATTTCCTGCCTGGACATTGTGTTTGTTTGTTTAGGAAGTTCAGTAAAGTAACTTATGGTATATAAAGCTACCTGCTGTCTGTGTTTGTCTGCATGCAGGTTCTCGCCTTTCTTGTTGTTTATCAACAAAATCCCTCTTTTTGCTTTAAACAGCTTTTCAATCATCTCAACCCAAACCTCCTCATCCCACACCTCTCAAATTTATGTAAACCCATCAAATACAGATTGCACTTTATCATTTTGTTCCGAATGCATCAAGTACTGTAAGCCAACTAACCCTCTATAGTTAATATTAATTTAATCTTACTGTAAATATGATTTTGCACTTACCTAAAAAAGCAACAATCTGCTCATTTTTAATTACTAATAAGAAATCAACAAATTAAAGCCAAACAGAATCCAAACTTGTCATGAATAAGCTAGAAGTGGGACGTACTGTTTTCAGTGCTTGTTTTTATTTTTTTACATTTGCACCTTGTGAAGCGCTTTCTGGTGCATTCATTTTGTCTGATGAATAAAGCTCTCACGGATTGATTAAACCCAAACCAAGGCATTGTTCGTTTAGCTGCATGGCTACGGCACAGAAGGGGGGACAAAAATAAGACAATTGCGCACCCAGCGGCAGCTACTTCCTCATCGCAAGAGGCTATGTTCATTCCAAAGCTGGCCACTCAACTGACTATTGATGGGCCTGCAGCAGTGATTTAGTGGCCGGAGCTGGTAAATAGAGAGGGCGGCTACTCGCAGAACTTGGCCAGTCATTTTGGTGTTGATCGCTGCAGCTCATTGGATCGTCTATTGTACTCGGGCATGTGTTAGCATCAGAGGTGCTAACGGACGAGCACGCCTCAGCTAGTCAGTGTCACCCACTGGAGTGAGACTGCCTCTGCTATCCATTGGCATGGATAGGCTTACGATGCCATCGGAGAGGCTGCAATTAGCACGCCTCGGCTAGTTGCTCACTGGATAATAGAAGCTGGCAGGTGGTGGTGATGATGGGTGGTAAAGCTGACTCGTATTGCTCGCGTCACCATGTCAAAGTCCTTTAAAAAATCTTATGTACTGGTAAATTGTGCAGTAAGCTGCCGCCAATCACTGTTTATTTCGAAAAGCAGTCGTAAAAGAAAAAAAAAAGATGGCTCTAGTCTTCACAAGAGGCATGCGTGATTATCTGGCTAGTAAAGAAAACAATGCATTAATATTTGTGTTTCTTTCACTCGCAAATAGCCAGAGCTAACAAGTACTTTATTTCTTTTTTAGTTGTTTGTTTCAATTCTATAACAGGTGATAAATGTCCTCCAAGTATTGAAGTATTCATTTGTAGCTTAATCTAGCCACTATGCAGCTGGAGGTCATTGTGTTTCTTTGCAAACTGTCAGTTACATGGATGTGTTTGAGTTGAGTCATCAAAGCATGTTTTAATTTAGTTCCTTTCAAAACAGCATGTCTGTTTCCTTTTATCCCCTTTATTACTTTCATCTGCTGCTTCAGCTGGTTTACAGCCCTGATTAATCTTGACAGAGAGAATAAGGGTATTATGACGTGTGTCTTCTTGCTGATCAAATTAAAATTCTGCAATCTGTGAACCCATCTTTGTTTGGACTCCTCCATTAAATGCCCTGTGCTGGAAGAGGATTGTTAGACTTTGCAACTTCTGTAAAATGTTGTTTCTGTCCCAAACTGCAAGAAATACCACATAAAACAAAGCGTAATTGATGACATTTTCCTGTATTATGTCATTTCTGCGTCTGTGGAGGATTTATCGCTGAGGATTAATCTGACACATAAGAGGAAGAAAATCCTGCTGGACTCCAAGATGTTTAAGTGGTGATAAGACTGTCGAGAACCACGCTTCAGGTCCAGTGGACCGTCACACATGGTCCTGCTTTTAGCTGTGGTTTGGCTGTAAGTCCACCCCCTTCATTCTTTCTGGTTTCAGCATTTTATTTTCATTTGCTTGTGGTTATTTTTCACAAACGCTTTTGGGTGTTTTTCTGGAAGAGGAAAAAAAAACCTTAAGTCTAAGATTGAGTCTGTGTAGCTGACATTTGGGCCAATAACTTGAGATTTTGAGCTCTGGGTATTCACCTTTGGGATGAACTATCTATTTCTCAATCAAATTTTAGCTCAATGGGGTTTTTGTCAGTGCTCTTGAGATTTAACATCAACTTGGCGTGGGAATTTCTTGTTTTTAGGGGGTGGGGAGGGCAACTCTTCACATTGCATTTGCCTTGTGTCTGTGTAACTCGACATCTGTCTGCCCTCTCTTTCTCTGTGCTCAGATATAATGCATATAAATGCCGGTAAAGTCCTCATAAAGCTGCTCTTATTCACATTTTTATGTATTTTTATTGTAGATGATAAAAATGAGTCTGACATTGTGAAAAATAGCAGCTCATGAAGACTACATGTCAACCAATGAGGAGTATTGGACATAGAGCATTTCTCTGCTTGACAAAATCGCCATTCCGCATAAGTTAAAGGCAACATCTGTGCAGTAATTTTACCTATACATATATTTAAGTAACCTGGATTTACATCATCTGGGTGCGTTCAACAAGTACACGCGGGCGTTCCCTTTCCTCACGCACTCCATCTGAGTAAGGCGACAGTTATAGGTGATTTCGTCTGGTTAGAGAATAGTAGGAGCCAATCACTAATCGCGGGTGGGATTTTTGAAGGATGGGCGGCGTTTTGGCCGGAGGTTTTTTTGCACATTCGACAAAAGTCGTTCACAGACTGTACACCGCTCGTACTAGCTGTCGCCGCCGCCGCCATGTTGTTTGACTGAAGCTTTTTGAGCTTGATAACATGTTTTGATAACTCGATCCTCTATGCGTGGTGGCTCTGGTGTCGCTCTGAGTTGCGTCACGGGTTGCGCCATTCGGTTCAACGGGAGTGGCTGAAGTAGCGTGTCAGTCAAGATGACGGACAGATCTTCTATCCAATCACATGCAAGAGTTTTAGAAAAAAAAGACTAATTTGAAATGACATCGGGTTAACTCCTCCCCAGATGGTATTGTAAATACCAGGTGGTGGGAGTCAGGTTAATATTTAAGTGCCAGTGGCATGAAATTCTAGGCGACTTTTGGTCCCTTTTTAGTCAGACTGTAGGTACCTCAATACTGTGTGAAATGATCGTTCACTGTAACTCAGTCTTGTCATAGAATAGCAGGCGCCAGCACGACTGTTTGCACTGCCGTACAATGACCGAGGTTCGGTGGGCGGGACCAGAAGGCACGCTTGCTTCTGTTGTCATGGTGCTCTCGTGGAGAGGAGGCGGAGTGATACGGAGATACCTGGAGACATTCCCCGTACAATCAGCAGTAACCTGCAGACATGCACCTCTCTCCACACACTCATGTTGAAGTAAAACAAAAAAAAAAGTTGCTGTGTTCTGTTGAACGCAGCTGCACGTCAGGATTGAAGAAGTTCGTATTGAGTCTCTGTGGATCTATACAGGACGTACACGATTATGGATTCACCAACCTGACACAGACGCAGATGCGTGAGTATGAATAGTGTTTAAGAAGAAAACAGCATCATATTCCAGCAACAAGTTTCCCTGAATTATTTACTTCACCCATGACCCGAATTCAGTTACTAAAGATATATTGCACTAGTTCTGCACGTTAGATCTGTCTTCGTCTGACCGGAGCAGTACAGAAACAGTGATGATGATGAAGGCCTGATTGCAAACCCGAGTTCGCAGCCGACCACTCGAGTACAACGGGGAAAAAAATTATAAATTGGAATCATCACAAACATCAGGTTCCCTCAGAGATAAAAGACAAGAACATGATGAGAAACGTTTATTAGAAACTTTGCATTCCTTTGTGGTGGCTGGAAGCCGCTATAACCTCCTGAGGAGGAGACGGAGCTGCAGGGAGATTTTCTGTTCGTTCGGTCGGCACATTCCTGCAGAAATTAAATCATCCACAAGCTTTTCAGTGAGGAGGACAAAAGATTGTTGTTGTCCTTCGCACACCAGGTACAGAGCAGTTCTGATACCAACTGGCCGCCACGATGTCTGTCTGTTGTCGCGGTCTCGGAGGAGGTTGTTGGAGATGTAGTTCGGGGGAGGGGGGTAATTGGCTGGAAGTCATGGCGTCACAAGCTGAGGAGTAAAGCAGAACGAACCGCCAATCAGCCCATTTGTGAATGCTAGCTTTGCCATGTAGGCAGACACACCCAGGAGAAAGCAAACGCGAATCTACAATTTAACCCCTTCGGAGACATAGGCAGGCTGGGGAAACTAAAATAGATGGTCAAAAACCTCAAAAAACACTAATTTCATGCCAGGGGCACTTTTACATGTATGATGATGTCAAAGAAAGAAAGATGCAAGCAGCATAATTTATGTCTGAGGTTTTTTCACAACAGTCCACAGCCTCCACAAGGACAACATTACACATATAAGGCAGCTGCTTCTCTCTTAGAGGAAGAGGAAGAGTTCCTGCAGCTGGACCCAAAGACAAAAAACTGTATTTTTTCTTTCTTTTCTTTTTTTCCATCTTCTCAGTTTGAAAAATACAGATTTCTCATTAATCTCCTCTCCTGATTGGTCTCATACCAGAAGCTCTAATTACTTTGTATGTGTGTCCAAGCGTTCTATGACCAGCCTTTAAAGTAAAATTTATGATGGCAAAAGGCACGTTTTTTGTGACTTTAGATGACTGTGGCTGATAAACATGAACTGTGGGTGACCCCGTGGGCTGAGTGTGAAAACAAAGCTGACTTACGGGACATGTTTTAATAGAATAAAAAATCAAACAAATTGAGGTCAGTCGAACAGGAAATTTTCCTTTTTTTCTATCGAAAATCGACTTCTGAATACTTTCAAATAATATTACAGATAGAATAAAAAAAATCTTGAAAAATTAAATGCCATCTCAAAAGTTACTATATATTGTCATAGAACAAGCAGTTGTTGAGCAAAACTATTTGACAGCTTTCTCACCTTATGGAAGGGGTTCCCAATAATATTAAAACAGGATCAATTTAAAAGCATTGCACCATCTTTGCCAGAGATTATCACAAGATATACAAATTTTAAGCCTCCTTACATAGATATTTTGCTAGTGATGAATGTTAGCCAAGTCTTGCCAGGGTTCTGTTTTTATCCTCACAGGACTTGGTTCTCAGTTGAGCAGCTGAAGTAGAACGAGTAGGCTATGGTGCCTGACATGGCCTCCAATACGTAACTGAACGAAGG